>JAMALN010000502.1:0-27824 GCA_023630115.1 Cutaneotrichosporon sp. PK4640 | reverse complement strand
CTCGCGACGCGGCGGAGCGAGATGGAGCGCGAGAAGGGGGAGCGGGACGAGAGGGAGAGACGGCGGCGCGAGGCCGTCGCGGTTACCGGGCCGGTGGCGTTGATTGAGACGCCGCCGGTTGTGGATATCGCGATGGAGGTGGTGGCGCGGTAGCCCGGTGGCGCCGGAGCGACGACGTCGAAGCAGTATATCTGTACCCATGCTAATTTGTACCATATGCGTCAAGAGGTGGTCGGGCTTGTCGACAGTGGCGTGGTCCGGCACTGATAACGACGGATGGGGAGCATCTAAAGAGCCACCCAGGAGAATGCAGCGCGAGAGTACACACCTAGCTGCAACGAGAAGCACGCAGTGACCGGCACACGAAACAGGATGCATCTATACTCTTCTCTGGCTCTATGACACCCCCAGAGACTAAGTGAGCTTGACGGTCGTGACAATGCGCCACTGGTCCGCCGTGCCGTTAATGTCGACCACGGCCGCCTCGGTACAGCTGATCTCCATCGGCCACTCCCCGCCCGCACTGGCCGCAATCTCCTCCCGCTTGGCGCCCTCAAAGTCGCCATAACAAAGCGACAGATGCGGGAAGAACGGCAGCGCGCTCTCCCCAAAATGCCGCGCCACCGCCGTCCGGAGCGCGACGAGCCCCCCCGCGCCCGCGGGGTCCACGGGCGCCAGCACGCACTGGTAGTACCTGTCGCCGGGCTGGGGCGCGCCGAGGCGGAGGCGGAGGCCCGGCTCGGCGGCCTCGAAGGGGCGGTCGTAGGCCTCGCGGTCGTCCTTGTTGAGGATGGCCGCGTCGCCGGGGCGCACGCCAGGCTCGTTGGAGGACATGTCGCGCGCGAGCATGCTCTCGTTCACGGCGTGGTGGAGGGCCTTCTCGAGGCGGTCGGGGTCCATGCGCGCGGCGCGGTCGCGGGGCGTGAAGAGGGTGATGTGCGGCATGAAGGCAGGGGAGCCGGCGCCCTTGGAGAGCGAGAAAATGAGCTCGCGGAGCGGCTTGGCCGCGTCCAGAGGCGGGAGGAGCCAGAGGGAGTAGCCTGGGGTTAGCGGGTGGGGATGGAAGGTGGGAAAGTAGACGAGGAGGCTCACCCTCCAGCGCGTGCGCCTGGTCCGCGGCACCCGCGGGCGCCGCCTTCTCGAGCTTCTCCTGCTTGTGCTCTGCGATGCCGGCCTTGAGCTTCTCGAGCATGATGTTGTGGTGTGAGGTGGGAGGTGTGAAAGGTGGATGGAGACGTGTTTCGATTCTTGGCGCGTCGCCGAGGCGTCAGGTACGTCATCGGTCGGTCACCGCATTGACCGAGCGTACCACGTCCGCAGCAGCGCCGGCCAATGTCCGTCCACTGCTGGCCATTCGTGCATTCGTACTTGGTCTACATCTAGCCAGTCCACGCGTCCGTGCGCTGCTCAACGCACCGCGCAACCTCCTTAGCGAGGTCGCCGTCGCCGTCCATGATATCCAGGGTGAGCCCCGCCGTCCCCGGCTGCGCGAGCACCTCCCAGCAGGCCTTGGCGACGAGCTCGCGGCTCGTCGCCCCGAGCTGGCTCACGCCGACCTCGGCGCCCGCAGCAGGCTCGTCCGTCAGCCGCCCGGGGCGCAGCACCGTAAAGTCGAGCTGGGTGAGGTGCAGGTCCTTCTCGGCGTCGTACTTGGCCTGCATGTCTGGCGTCAGCTCCAGCACACCTTTGCGAGCTTACACGGCCCGATGGCCTTCCACACCCGCTCGGACATGCTGTGGCTCTCCTCGGTGTAGTGCTTCGGCGCGGGCTTGGAGCGGTCGCGCACGTCCGTCGCCGAGATCATCACGAAGCGCTTGACCCCCGCGAGCCGGCAGCCCTCGTACACCTGCGATCAGCAATGTCTGGGCATGCACACACAGTCACGGCACCCGCGTAGTCGACGGTGCGCGTGCGGTGCACGCCGTCCTTGCCGCCTGCGCCGGCGGCGAAGAGCACCGCGTCCGCGTACCGCTCCTTCAGGAGGGCGGCGACGTCCTCGGCGCTCGTGGCCTCGAGCGAGAGGATTGCGGGCGTCACGCCGAGGGCGCGGAGGTCCGCCACACTTCAGTTAGCGTGGAAGCATGGGCCGACGCACTGCTTGTCGTCGCGCACGACCGCGGTTACCTCGTGCTCGCCGCGGAGGCGGGCCACGTGGCGCGCGCACTTGCCGCCGCCGCCGAAGACTACGAGGTGCATTCTGGAGAAGGGTGAGGGTGGTAAGAGAGGCGGGAGCCTAGATGAGTAAGGTGGATGGTGAGATGCCAAGTGAATGCAAGTCAGCAATCGCGTTGTGCTCTTGAGAATGTCGTGCGTGGCATGTGACGTCATCAGGCTCGTGAATGCCGATGTCCGCGATCGATCCTCGTCCATCCTCTTGTCTTGTTGTTCTCAACCGTCGCTCCTTAGTCACTCCCCTCCCTCCCCCCGGCGGCCATGACGCAAGCGGAGTCGTGATCGAGGTGGAGGTGGGGGAGTGGAGGAGTGGGTGATCGCGAGATAATTGAGATCTGGCAGCGGCGAGGTGGCGGAGGGGTAGTGAGCACATTCCGCGCCGGCCCACGCAGGCGCCGCACCCTGACGCCGCGACGTCGCCGTGTGGTAGGCCGTGGGCCATGGGGCGCGGGTGGGCCAGGCCTCCTGTCGTCGAGCCAATGTCACAAAAAGCTTCTCCGCACCTCCGCAACCGGGGAGGCGAAGAGTTGGAAGCAGAGGGCTCCCGGCTCCACGACCGGCTCCCGGGACATCAACGTGGCTCGGGCGCGACGTCGCTGACTGATACGCCAAACACGGCCTGTTGTCCATCCTCATTCCACGCTGGCTCATCCCGCGGAAAGGGCGCTGAGACATCTCGGCGACGCCGACCCGATCCACCCCCGGACCCGTCGTCGCTACTCGAACGCGATAATTGTCGCGCTTAGCTGACGTGCGCTAATGAGGAGCAGTTGGCGATCTGGCGATCTGCCCGGCGCACGGCACGCCGAATCGCGAATAAACGCGCCCGAAGAATCTGTGCCCGGTATCCGGGGTGCCGAGTGGCACCGTGTCTCTCTGTGGCGCCCCCGAATCCGGCACCGACTGAATATTCATGATTCAGCTCACCACCGACTCACGCACGCGCACAACCCCCGACGCCGAGGGCGACGCTCGCCGTCGTACGAGTAAGCTCGCTCGCCGTGCTCTGTGGTCTTGATGGATGTTTGAAAGCCTATAAATACGGAGACGGGGTCGACGGCTGCCACCAACATCGCTTTCTGCCGCCATCGGTGAATTGCGCCCAGCTCTTCCTGCTTCCCCCGACTTGATATATAGCCCAGCGCACCGCTCTTCTTCCCAGAACCTTTGACCTTGCCCAGCCTCGCCAGCCATGTCGCTCGAGCAGAAGACATCCCTCCACATCCAGCGCCGCCCCCCTTCGGACGACACTCTCGCGTCGACGAACAACGTGCTCCCGCATCCCGAGGGTGACACGACCGCCGTCGATCTCAATGAGCTCAACACCAAGATCATCAAGGACGAGGAAGCCCCCATCCACAAGGAGGAGCGTGACAGTGATGCGTCCCCCCATCCCGCTCTCTCGCAGCGCACAAAGTGGACCCTCTTGTTCATCTTCTCTCTCGCCTTTTTCATTGATGGTAAGCCTCTTCCCTTTTCAACCCTTTTTTTTCACGCTCACCCCAGTCCTCTCGTACTCTGCCTTCTTCGTCCTCACCCGCGGCATTGCACACGACCTCAAGATCAGCTTCGAGATGCAGAGCTGGATCATCACCACGTACGCCGTGACATTTGCCTCGTTCCTCCTCCTCTGGGGCCGTGTCTCCGACCTCTACTCGGCCACCTACGTGTTTACATACGGATTCCTGGCCCTCGGCATCCTCAACCTCGTCATCTCCTTCCTCCCGGAAAAGTTTTCGTTCCTTGTCATCCGTGCCCTCTCCGGCATCGCCGGCTCGGCCCTCATTCCGGCGTCGTACCGCCTCATCGCCCACGTGTTCGAGCCCCACGAGCTTGAGAAAGCCTACACCCTCTACGGTATGACCGGAGGCATCTCCAACGTGATGGGCGTCATCGTCGCCGGCTTCATCGAGTACATCCCGAACGGGGGCCAGATGATCGCGTGGCGCTGGTTCTTCCGCATCGTCGCCATCATCGTCATCCCCTTCTCCCTGGTCTCGCTCCGTCTGGTGCCCATGCAGAGGGGAGGGGAGAGCAAGGGCGCCTCAAAGTGGAAGCGTCTGGACGTCGGGGGCGCAATCCTCGCCCTCGCCGCGATTATCTTGCTCATCCTCGGCCTCACCCTGGGCGCCAGCCACGGGTGGCGCACCGCAGGCTTCCTCGTGCCCTTCCTGCTCTCGTTCGTCCTCTTCCCCCTCTTCTTCGCCTACGAGGCGTACCTCGGCGAGGAGAAGGCCATGCTCCCCTCCAAGACATGGCGCCTCCCCAACTTTGCCCTGTTCATCGTCTTCTCCCTCCAGATCTACCCGTGGTGGGGCGTCAACTTCCTCGGCCTCATCGAGACCTGGATGGCGATCTACAACGAGCGCGCAATCCTCGCGGCCGTCCGCACCCTCCCCGAGGGCCTGGTCGCGCTGGTCGTGGCCACCGTCCTCACGGTGGTGCCCATCCTCGTCGCGCGCCCGCGCTGGACCGTCGCAACCGGCCAGCTCTTAGCCGTCATCGGTTACATCCTCATGTCGCGCCCCACACGCCTCGTTGGCAAGGACTACTGGCGCTTCATCTTCCCCGGGATGCTCCTCGGCTCGGGCGGCACCATGGCCGCCTTCATCGGCACCAACGTCGCGATCATGACCAGCGTGCCCCCCGAGAGGTCTGGCGTCACCGGCGCCGTCCTCCAGGTCGGCCTGCAGCTCGGCGCCACCATCGGTTTCGCGACCCAGGCCGGCCTCCTCACCGTCAACGACGGTGGGCTTGCCAACCCCGAAAACCTCCGCGCAAGCTTCTACTTCCAGCTCGGGTGGTGCGCGCTCTGGCTCATCGGCTTCCTCGTCCTCTATCGCCCACCCAAGGCGCAGGCCGCGTCCAGCACCGACGCTGCCGAGCAGGCCCGCCCGATGGTCCACTAGCCGCGCACAAGTCGCACCAGAACTGCCTCCAGAATCGCACCATTATCTTAGACCTGCATATGTAGCGTCTCGCTATGCAATGTGTAGCTTTTGACGGACAGCGACTATTCAGATCTCAGAAACTTTAGTAGGTGAGCGGCGGTCAGTCACTGAAACGCCACGAGGTATGGAAACTAACCATGGTGAGTACCAAGCCGCCACGAACGTGAAGTGAGAGGGTGACTCTCTGCGGGGTTCACACGCATGAGCGCTCACGGCAGGCACGATCGTCCCGCACCTCGGTGATGTGGGCCAGGCCCCCGGCAAAATGGCAGCTGACCACTGCCACTCGGTTACTTGATCGCCGCCATAGAGATCGTCAAATCAGGCGCGCGGCATCTCAAGCCCACCGCATCGTGTGACCGCATGACGCTCGCCTGGCTCACGTACAGCCGACCGGACACGGGTGGCCGCGGCCAGGCGCCCTCGCTCATGCATCTGGATCCGAGCTCGCACAGACCGGCACCAGCTTAAACCACTTGATGGTGGTTTGGGTGGATCCGGGTATACAGTCCTTTACCCGGCCCCCACCCTACGGTGAGCATTTTCGGGTGGGTAAACCACCAGACTTGTCGGTGATGGGAAGAGGAGACCGAGACTGGGGTATCGCGTTGCCCCGGATACTACGTCCACCCAGTTAGCCCACCATGTGACCCTCGCAGCCGCGCTGTGGTGAGAACCCGCCGAGTATCAAAAGGGCTCGAGTTGGACGAGTGGATCCCCATCCCCCCTCTCTCAACCACCAAGCATGGGCGACAACGCATCACTCAAGATCAAGGAGCAGCAGACGGCGGCGCCCGTGGCCGCCGAGGTCGCGACGACCTCTGGCATCAACGCCAACACGGTCGTGCTTGGCCTCTTCGTCCTCGCCGTCATCTACTTCCTCATGCCCGGTGGGAAGAAGAAGAAGGTGCCGACGGGGCTCAACGCCGGGCCGGGCAAGAAGGCCGGTGTGGTCGCGGGCTCGGGCGCCACGGCAGCGGCCGAGGAGGACGACGACGAGGAGTCGTGGACGTACAAGCTCAAGGCGCAGGACAAGCGCGTCGCCGTCTTCTACGGCTCGCAGACGGGCACGGCGCAGGAGTACGCGCTCAAGTGGGCCAAGGAGGCGCGGTCCAAGTTTGGCCTGTCGAGCCTCGTGCTCGACCCCGAGACGGTCGAGTTCAACGTCCTCAACCGCGTGCCCAAGGACAAGGCCGTGGTCTTTGTCATGGCCTCGTACGGCGAGGGCGAGCCGACCGACAATGCCGAGGTGAGTCGACGAGTTGTTCTGCGCTGACGTCAGGCGATGATGGAGTTCCTGGCCGACGACGACGTCCAGTTCGCCCACGGCGGCCAGCGCCTCGACAACCTCAACTATGTCATCTTCGGTCTCGGCAACACCACCTACGCAAAGTACAACGAGGTCGCGCGCAAGCTCGACGACCGGCTGCAGGAGCTCGGCGCCAAGCGCATCGGGGCCCGCGGCGAGGGCGACGAGATTGCCGGCACCGAGAAGGGCTACATGGAGTGGAAGGACGGGATGTGGGCCGAGTTCGGCGAGCGCCTGGGCCTCGAGGCCGGGGCCGGCGCCGACATTGCCGACTTTAGCGTCACCGAGATCGGCCGCGCGCACGACAACAGCACATACCTCGGCGAGCTGTCCGAGCACCAGCTCAAGGTGTCGACGGGCCGCGCGCCCGCCCGCGGCATCTACGACTCGAAGAACCCGTACCCGTCCCCCGTCACTGCCCGCGAGCTGTTCGTCCTCGACGGCGAGCGCAACTGCGTCCACCTCGAGTTTGACATTTCGGGCACCAACATTTCGTACTCTGCCGGCGACCACATTGCCATCTGGCCCTCGAACCCGGACATGGCCGTCGAGCGCTTCCTGAGCGTCATGGGCCTCGGCGACAAGCGCGACGTCATCGTCGACGTCAAGGCGCTCGACCCCACCCTCGCCGCCGTCCCCTTCCCCAACCCCGCCACCTACGAGGCCATCTTCCGCAACTACCTCGAGCTCGCCGCTCTGGCTTCGCGCCAGACCCTCGCCGCCCTCGCCAAGTACGCGCCCACCCCCGAGGCCCGCGCCGTCATGGAGCGCTGGGGCTCGGACGAGGAGGCGTACGACCGCGAGGTCGACAAGGCCCGCCTCCGTCTCGGCGAGGCGCTCCAGCTCGCCACCGGCAACGACCCCAAGGACCCCAAGGACGCGACCGTGTGGCCCATCCCGCTCGACCGCATCATCTCGCTCCTCCCCCGCCAGAAGCCGCGCTACTACTCGATCTCGTCGTCGTCCAAGATGTACCCCACCACGATCCACGTCACCGCCGTCGTGCTCAAGTACCAGACGCCCGAGTCCAAGATGCACGGCGGCCAGCCGCGCTGGGTGTACGGCATGGGCTCCAACTTCCTCCAGTCGGTGCAGGAGCACATGCGGTACGGCGACCTCGCGGGCGCCAACACGACCATCCGCCTCGAGGGCATGCCGACCCAGACCCCGACCTACCGCCTCACCGGCCCGCGCGACGCGTACGTCAAGGACAACATTATGCGCATCCCCGTCCACTGCCGCCGCTCGACCTTCCGCCTCCCGGCCAACACCAAGGTGCCCATCATCATGATCGGCCCCGGCACCGGTGTCGCCCCCTTCCGCGGCTTTGTGCAGGAGCGCGTCGCCATGGCCCGCTCGGCCAAGCAGCGCAAGGGCGAGGCCGCCCTCGCCGACTGGGGAGACATGTACCTCTTCTACGGGTGCCGCCGCGAGGACGAGGACTTCCTCTACCACGACGAGTGGCCGCAGTACGCCGCCGAGCTCGACGGCAAGCTCAAGGTCCTTACGGCGTTCTCGCGCGGCCCCGAGCGCAAGCCCGACGGCTCCAAGATCTACGTCCAGGACCTGATCTGGAACGCGCGCGACAAGCTCGTCCCCGCCATCCTGCACCAGGGCGCGTTCATCTACATCTGTGGCGACGCCAAGAGCATGGCCAAGGAGGTCGAGCGCTGCCTCGCCCAGATGCTTGCCGACCACCGCGGCGGCTCGCTCGAGGTCGAGGGCTACGAGGAGCTCAAGAACCTCAAGGATAAGAAGCGCTTCCAGACTGACGTTTGGTCGTAGTCGCAACACAACGGCCGTGGCTTGCACGGCAGCAGCGCATTGTACCAGTAGCCCCTCCATAGTTTGCATAGCACGGGATTGTACCAATGAATCAAGTTTGAACATCGCTGAGATGGAGCGCGCAGCTTAATGGCGTGGTGGGTGAACAGTCTGTGGGGGGTGGATAACGAGTCGGGAGAACCGAAGTTGTCATGAGAACGATGAGCGAGGGATGAGCGACAGGCAATGGACAGTGGCACAGCCTGAACCCATACAATGCATTGTGAGCCTACAACTGGTGGTGTCTATGCAGTTACTTTGCGCGCACGTCCTCGGGCGTGTCGGGCTGGTGCATGTAGTCTGCAGCGACAAACTCGGGGATGACGGACACGTGCTCAAACACGGCCTTGACGGTGGGGAACTGCTCCATGATGTTGGGCGAGTAGCTGGTGTGAGCGGCGCCTGGGGAGAGCTTACCGGAGGACGGTGTACATCTGCGGCACGAAGGCGACGTCGGCGAGCGTCAGGCTGTCGCCAAAGCAGAACTTGCCCCCGGACGTCTGCTTAAGGAGCGCCTCGAGCGCTGCCGTCAGCCCCCTCCCACAAGGCACCTACCCGTAATGTACTCCATCGAGCACTCGTTGGCCCAGGGCTCAGCCTGCCCGCCGGCGGCCTTGACGCGGTTCAGGGTGCGCATGCTGAGCATGGGGAAGAGGTCGCCGCACAGCAGGGCGATGATCGAGCGGATCTGCGCGCGCGCCTTCGGCTCCTTGGGGAGGAGGACGCCGGCCTTGGACCCCGGGCCGTACACCTCGTCGAGGTACTCCATGATCGCGGTGGACTGGGCGAGCGCCCACTCGCCGCCCGCCTCGCGCACGATGAGCGTCGGCACGCTCTGCCCCGCGTTGAGGGCCGTGTACTCTGCGCTCTTCTGCTCGCCCTTGAGCAGGTGGATGTACTTTGTGTCGTGCGGGATCGAGTGCAGGTTCATGACGGTGCGGACGCGCGCGCTCGCCGACGAGCGGAAGTACGAGTAGAGCGTGAGCTGGGCGTCGGACATGGTGAGGATGGGTGGTGAGTGTGAGGAGGGAGTGGTGAGTAACACGACGAGTGGGATGATTATCAAGCCCGTCAGACATGGCACAGACAGTTCCATACCCCGCATTGCCCCTCTCTCCTCCGCATGCATTCGAGCCTGCGGGGCTCGGATATCGGATCTAGTGGGGTGGGCATATCGCCCCGGCAAAACCACCACCGGGCCCACGGGGGAACCAAGGCGCGTCGCTTCCATGTTCCGCAACGCGTCAGGTTCTGTTGGTAGTTTCGGGGGCACCGACAAGTGTGGAGGCAGGTGGTAGAGCTGCTTGACAACAATGTGGACGGAAGCTGCGAACAGGCCGCCACTCAGTGGCGAGGGGGTGGTGGGACATCGGCGTATCGCCATCACACTGGGAATCGTATGCAGCTCGCTGTGAACGCTCAGCCGCACATAGGAGCCCAAGGAGAGCAGACGGCCATCATCCTACGCCACTGCAGCGCACACTCTCCTCCCAACACCCAGTGTAGACCAAAATCATTGCCTGCATGATGCCACGAATCCATACAACATTGCTACGTGCACCTCTGTTTTAAAGGGTCGCGACCTTGTCGAGCCCCTGCCACGCCTTCCAGTAGTCCTGCTGGATCTTGCCGCTCTCCGAGATGGCCCACTTGGTGGTGACGATCTGGTAGGCCGACTCAAACATGAAGGCCATCGAGCCCTCGCCGACCTTGTGGGGCTTGAGCTCGCCGTTGGAGGCCTTGGTGAAGGTCTCGGCGTCCGGCCCGTGGGCGGTGTTCATGTTGTGGAGCGAAGCGCCGCCGGGCATGAAGCCCTCGGCCTTGGCGTCGTACACACCCTCGATGTTGCCCATGAACTCGGACATGACGTTGCGGTGGAACCAAGGGGGGCGGAAGGTGTTCTCGGCGACGAGCCAGCGGGGCGGGAAGATGACAAAGTCGCACACGGCGGTGCCGGGCTGGTCGCCGGTGGGCGCGGTGAGGACAGTGAAGATGGACGGGTCGGGGTGGTCGTACGAGATGGTGCCGATGGTGTTGAACTTGCGCAGGTCGTAGCGGTAGGGCACGTAGTTGCCCGAGTACGAGACGACGTCGTACGGCGAGTGGTCCTGCTTGTACTGGAAGAGCTTGCCGACAAACTTGTTGACGACGGTGTACTCCTCCTGCTTGTCCTCGAAGGCAGCGACGGGCGACTCAAAGTCCTTGGCGTTGGCGAGACCGTTCGAGCCGATGGGGCCGAGCTCGGGGAGGTGGAAGTGGCCCTTGTAGAGCTCGCAGATGAAGCCCTGCGCGCACTCCTGGGGGTTGGGGTCGATGCGGTCGACCGAGAACTTGAGACCGCGCTGGACAACGGCGATGTGGAGGGGCGCGACGACCATCTTGCCAAACTCGGTGGTGATGAGGAGCTCGCCCTTGACGGGTACGATGAGGTAGTCGCCGTCCGAGTTGTAGAACGACTTGTTGCCCATGTTCTTGGAGAAGTTGTAGAAGTGGATGGCGAGGCCGTCCTTGAGCTGGGTGTCACCAGCACCGCCGAGGGTCACGATGCCGTCCACAAAGTCGACGTTCTCGGCGCCCTTGAAGGTCAGGGGGTCCCAACGGAGCTGCTGGGGAGTGGGCTCGATGTCGGGCGAGAAGGGGTGGAAGCTCGAGAGCATCTTCTTGTTGCCGTCGTAGGGCGAGAACGGCTGGTGCTGGACCGAGGGGCGGAGCTGCTGTCAGCTGGGTCCGAAGGACGGCTCTCGGTGGACTTACGCGGTACACCCACGAGCGTTGGTTGAGGTGGCGGGGCGCGGTGAACGCAGTGCCAGAGATGCACTCGGTGTAGAGGCCGTGGGGGCCCTTCTGGGGGTTGTTGCCGAGCTTGGGGAGAGCATCGGGCACGGCCTCGGACTCGAAGTGGTTGCCGAAGCCGTCTGGCGTGTTAGCAAGAGCGCATGCTGGGTGCAGACGGATGGCATAGCCAGCGCACACTACTCACTCTGGTACTTGATGCTGCTGACGTCGATCTTCTGGGAGGCAGTCATGGTGGGTGGATGAGTGAAGTGGGTGGTGGGAAGCAAGTTGGTGGACACGCGCCGGGTACTTATGAGGCGTCATGTTCGGCAGTGACGACGTTCCAGGACCGACAGTGGACCGAGGCCAAGCCCACCCCAGGCCCGTCCAGGTCCCCAGATGGGGCAGGTCGTTGAGCCGAGGTGGTGCGACATGACCAAAGAGTTACAGTGTGTAAGTGGTGTCGAGTGGTCTACCCGAAGCTGCGTCTTGGTTTCTCCGCGGGTGCAGATCTCAGGTTTATCCGGCCTATCCGAGGCATCCACCAAAAATCAAGAAATCAGTCTCCACTTTGATGCACCGACAAGCGCCCAGTACGCTTTGTTCGCGTGTCCCGAGCTACCCCAGCATGCCTTCGCCCCCTTTGCGGGTGCCCGCGGGTTGTGGTGCTCCCACGTTCAGATCTCCATGGCCTGGCCGTGTCGACACTTCTCGGCCGACTGCACATTTTGCGACCCAGCGAGTACCTCGCCTGAGCCGCAAGACGTCTGTGCATGAGACTGTGGCAGTCGGCTCTTCTTACCTGGCACTCTCCCCTTCTATCACCCACTGTGTGCATGACACGCCCACAACCAAGGCTGCTGGGTACTGTCTCAAGAGCTGTGGAACAATGATTGAACCGATCGAAGCATGTGTGAGATCATCGGCGGCTGAGCGCCCCCAACTGACTCAGATCTGCGATCTAGCGCCTCGTTCCATCCAAGCCGGTAGCTCGGTCCGCTCGGAACAGGCATGCATAACGACATCTGATAAGATTCCAGGCGGACAATCCTCCATCCTCGACTTCCGCGGCTAAACGACCAATCTGCCACAAGAGTTGCTGCCACAGTGCCACAGCTATGCATGGTGCTGACCTCTAGTGCTGACCTCTAGATGCATGTCCTACGCCAAGCATCTGGAGGGTGGGAAGCAGGGGGTCAGCTGGTGGTCGACCCAGGAAACCAGGGCACTCCGCATTCCGCACCAGTCGCGGCTTGAGGTGTACCACTCACATGACTCGCTCTCCGAGTTATCACCGAGGTCAGCTGCCGTCACCCGGAAGATAGATAGCCATCGACAACCCGATCGCTCCTCTGCGCAGGCGCGCTTTGCATCCGGTTCCCACATGATTCCCAGCGGGACTGTGGTCAGGCGATCTGTGGAGATGTGGTGTCGGCCTCGGTAAAAGGCGGGTCGGCATCCCTTTGGAGTTTCCGTGCACGAGTTTCCGTGCACGTGACCGCGCTTGATGACTGGCCTTAGTTGCAGGTGCGCTCCAACTGGGGCCAGGGGAGCAGGGGAGCGTGTCTAGTATGGTGGCTAGTAGAGTTGGTAGGCTGCTAGTAGAGTTTGTGGGGCGATGGTGTGGTGAGGGCACCATCAGATCACCACCGCTCGTTGACGCCTTCAACGACAGTGCTTTGGCCCTCATTCACACTGCTACCTAAGCTTCCGGCTCCCTCATGTCCGTCCCCGGCCTCTAAGCCCAATATCGAGGCTGGTGGTGGCGCCTTTTCATCATAATGGGGATGACATGCTTCCAGCATTGGCAGCATGAGGCCGCGCACGAACTCAAGCACGGCCGCAATCGTAACGGCACAAGCTTTGCGGTCCGGATTCTCATCCCTCCACCCCACTGTCAGGCAAGTCAGACGCATCGCGTGAGCAAACTCACCTCACTCGCTCGGTACTTGATCAGGGTGCGTGGCGAAGGCGCGGAATCTGACCTGTCGGCCCCGGCGGAATGCCGCGAGCTTTACCGGAATGCTGACCGTCGATTCACGTCAGCAGCGAGCTGTATGGAATGCGTTGGGTACCACGTTTGTGGTCGAGGAGAGGGCAAGACGGCTGGGGAGAAGCCGGAGGAGACACTGCCCACGCTAGCGAGGTAGACGGACGGTATGACGGCGCCAAGTGCTGGTGCAGGGCTGATGGTGGCCCGAGTCGATAGGAAATACGGTCCTACAGTGGAACTTTCGAATCAGCGAGCACCACGCCTGTCGCAACTGAACGGAAACTCCATGACGGGGAAGAGGCGGCGAGTGCCCCGGTGAGGGTGGGGGAACTTGGGCGGGCGACGATGCGGGGCAAGCCAACCCCATTGCATGCAGACGTGGTCACTAGCTTGGGGGTGGGGCTGGCTACATCGTGGTCCCCACCTCCACGGAGCTCATCTACGCTGCTGGCCGGCCCCACATACGACGACAAGCGCTCTTGATACGTTGAGCGCCACCTCATCAGGTCATGGCGCTGACAGTGTCGCGGCCCCACACAGCGGCGCCCGCACAAAGTGCGCGGATATCCACGCATCGCGCTCCTCCGACAGCGGTGACCACATTCACCGCAGCTCCCAGCTACCCATTTTTGCGCTTGGCGTCTTGCTCTGTGGCTCCTGATTTGGCACCACATGTCCAGCCAAGGTCCGGAGATAGATGTCCGGCGCCCGCGCCGGCGGCATCTCGCTTTACCCGCCCGCGTGGGTTGGTTCATCCGCAGAGATTGCGGGGCACATGTCCAGAAACCCTGATATTTTTGTGTAAACCCTCACGCTATCAGGAACCAGCGACCCAGTCCGTCCGTCGCCACTCGCAGCTCAACGTCGAGCGGGGCTGCTGCGCTAGGGGACGCGGCCGTTCGGGGCTCGGCGGACCCCATCCTCCACGCCCCCGAGTCCTGATGGAGACGATGTGGGGAGATGCGGGGGCGGGAAAAGGAAAATCGGCGAGCTCGTACCCGCGACTCACTTTTCCAACGCTCTCGATGTATAAGAGGGGGCCGCGGTCGAGTTCTAACCCGTTACTCACCCTCACCCTCACCCCCCATCAAGTCGTCCACAATGAAGCACGGACTCATGAACCTCCTCGTCGGGTTCCCGACCTTTCTGGCGTTCGGGTAGGCTATTGGGTCGAAGAAGTCATCTGACAGGCAGGTACTCCCTCACCTTCTTCGGTGGCATCATGTCCTACCCCTCCTTTTACCAGGAGTACCCCATGCTCGACACAGCCACCACCAAGGGCGCGCTCAAGCGTCACAACTCGCTCCTCCAGGGTGTCGGTAACGGCATGACCAACCTCGGTGGCGCGTTTGCGTGCCTTATCGTGCTGTACTACGGCAACCGTCTCGGCCGGAGAAAGATGAGCTTTATCGGCGGCGTCATCACCATCATCGGCACTGTCATCTTCTGCACCTCGTACTCGTTTGCGCAAATCCTCGTCTCGCGTTTCATCCAGGGTATCGGAATCGGGATCGGTATCGCGACCGTCCCCGTGTGGCAGTCCGAGCTCGCCACCACCAAGAACCGCTCCGCTCACGTCATCGTCGACGGCATTATGGTCTCAGCCGGGTTCATGATCGCCTCGTGGATCACGTACGGCTTCTCCAAGGCGAACACCTTCGACTCGTGGCAGTGGCGCGTTCCCGGCACCCTTATCGGCATCTTCGCCCTCCCCATCACCGCCGCGTCCCTCATGTTCCCCGAGTCGCCACGCTGGCTCGTCATGCAGGGCCGTGCCGACGAGGCCCGCGAGATCTTTGCCGACATGTTCAAGGACTCGGAGGACCCCAACATTGTCGAGAACACGCTCAATGCCGCCGTCCGTGTCAACGAGACTGTCAGCCACACCAGCTGGACTGGCCTCTTCCGCATGGGCAAGGACAAGATGGTCTGGCGTCTCTTCCTCGCCGTCACCGTCCAGTGGTTCACCCAGATGAACGGTGCCGGTATTATCACCGCCTACGCCAACCAGCTCTTCGGCACCATCGGCCTCGAGAAGGACACTGCCAAGATCGTCGCCTCGGTCTCGCTCACCTACAAGTTCCTCACCTGCTTTATCGCCTTCTTCGTCATTGAGCGCGTCGGTCGCCGCGCCCTCTTTATCACCTCGGGTGTCGGCATGGCCGTCTCCATGTTCGTCCTCGCCATCTGCGGCTCGCAGACGACCGACACCAAGCTCGCCCCCGCCTACGTCGCCATCGTCTTCGTCTTCATCTTCCTCACCTTCCTCCCTCTCGCCTTCCTCGGCGTCAACTTCCTCTACTGCCAGGAGATTATCAGCACGCCCTACCGTGCCCCCGCCGGCGGCATTTCGTCCGCCACTCTCTGGCTCTCCCAGTTCATCCTCGCCCTCACCACCCCCCTCTCCCTCGAGGTCCTCGAGTGGAAGACATACCTCGTCTGGGGTGCCGCCAGCGCCATCATCCCTCCCGTCGTCTACCTCTACTACCCCGAGACGACCAACCTCTCGATGGAGGAGCTCGAGGGCATCTGGTTCTCGCCCGGCCTCCGTGGCCCCGTCAAGGAGGCCGCGCATCTCCGCTCGCTCAAGGCCCAGGGCATCACCGAGAAGGCCGTTCTCGCCGGCGAGGTTCACGTCGACGACAAGACCAACACGACCCACATGGTTGAGAAGGTCTAATGCATTGTACAGGGTTAGTTGGGTAGACAAGTAGATTGATAGATTCGGTAGAAGATCACAGAAACTGCATAAATAGGGCAACAAGGCATTTGTAAGCATCGATGCAGACCATCACATCTCAACTCGGAGGAGCGAGGACGGTGCGGCTGCGATAGCTGTGGAAACTGGGACGTCAGGTTGAGTTTCTCAAATCATGCTCTGTGTGGCAAGGCCATTGTGCTGACCGCATTTACAGCTTAGCCTACACCCCTCACAGGCTCTCATGGGCCAACGGGCACAATCTCTTTCGCCGACGAGCACGTTCCACATCGCAGCAACGGGGGACTCGGCCGGCCTCCGGACACGCTGAGTTGGTAAGCGCTGCAAATATTGAGCAAGGCGCTCGGCTTCGCGGTCGCAGATTGGGTACGGAGACTGCCAAAGCTCCGCACCGCGGGTAGAGCGGCAGGGGGGATCAAGTACGACTCTACTCGCTCGCCAGGTCCGACTTTCCCACGGTGCTCAACGATGCCATGACCTCACCAACCTCCACCTCCACTTTTGAGCCCCGCTTTCAATCCAGAAAGACTGAGCATTTACCGACTCGTCAGCGTCGTATCTACAACTCTCCATCCATCCACAACGAACATGGACGTCGATGCCCGCCCCTCACTCGACCTATCGCTAGACTTGCGCGCCGAGGTGGAAGCATACACCGGCCCGCTCCCAGCGGACGCGACGCGCCTCTCAATCCTCGCATCGCACCTCGCCGCGCTCCCTGAACACATCGCCAAGGCAATCGGCGCTCCGCTCTCGCCGCGCCAACGCACCGTCCCATCCATCAAGCATAGGCGGCACGTGTGGGCCACATGCAATCCGCGCCCCGTGGCCCTTTCTGCAGGGGAGGGGAGGCGCCGGTGGCCGCTCCTGTGGGAGCGGATGGGTGGCGACCCGCGCGTCGGCGCGCCAGGGCACGAGACGTCGGCCGCGCAGGAGGAGGCGGCGAAGTGGGCGCGCGAGGGGTTCATGCCTGGCCACGAGCGATTCGTGGGCCGCCTCGGGGTGCTGTTGGCCGAGGAGGAGGAGGTCGGAGAGTGGGAGGAGGCGCGGCGGAATCGCGCGCGGGAGCGGAGGCTCGACGAGGTCGGGGAAGAGTTTGACAGCGAGTCGGACGAGGAGGGCGAGGAGGAGGTCGGGAGAGACCGGGTGGACCGGGAGATCGTGAGCGCCGGGACGGGGGATGAGGACCAGGAGGGGGCGATTAGGCGGTTCGAACGCGCTCTGCTCGAGCTGTTCCTCGACGGGATGGACGTGAGTCGCAAGGATTGGATGGAGCTGATACAGACTCTTGACTACGACGAGGTGGACTTTACGCCTGCTGACGACCCTATCGCGCGTCAAGATGCCCAGGACGCGTGGTTTGATGATGAGGCGCCCAGCGCGGGTGGCGGGGCGGCGGGGAACGGTGCTCATACCGGCAGCAAGGCGATGGAGAACGGACAGGGCGATTACGACTATTAGACATGGCTGAGCCAACGACTCCTCACTGTTGATGCACGAGCACGCCGCAGGCGTCGCATGCTCGCAGCTGGGATGCGCCATCTAACCTTCGAAAGCAGGTGGATGGGGGAGGCGAGGCTTCTGGCACGCGACGATGGCAAACTTAACGTGGACAAGCCGGAAGGTGAGCCAAGGCGTACAGGCACACGGCTGAGGCGGCAAGTGCGCCGGGTGAAGAGGACGCTGTGTGGTACAGTACTGAGCGGTATCGCGTCACCCATGCGTTGCTAATGGGCTGCTCAGAGTCACTACTCTACATGCAGTGCGCTATGAGGCGATCTGACATGGCTATGTGGGACAGACGCTGATGATAAGCACAGGGCTCTCGATGCTGGGCTAACGGACGGGTAATGGGGGAGGGAGCGCGACACGGAGAGGATGAGGGGCTGGGAGATTAGCGACCTGGACAAACGGGAGAGGGGACGTGCGATGGCAAGCTGTGACTCGGTGCTGATGCAGCTTGACCCAGGGCGGCTACTAGTCGTTCGAGTCACCAGCAGCGGCTGGCACGGAGCCGTTCTGGGCCCCCTCGACGCGGGGACTCTTGCCGTGGACCGGAATGTCGCGAATGTTGGCGTGGAGAAGGGTGAGCCGGCGAAGGAGTGTGCTCGTGAGGACGGCCGACTTAATGCGGACTGCATCGCCCGCGAACGCGTTGATCTCGGTAAGGGCGCTCGCGATGATGTCGATCTTCTCCGAATGCTCGCACTCCGTGTCCTCGAGCGTGTCGCACAGGTGGTCGAGGTGCTTGCGGGCCTGCTTTTGCTGCATCCCGACGGCGCCGATGCGCTCTTTGATCCACTGGAACTTGTCGTTCCAGTTCTCGCGCCACTCGTCGAAGTCGCACTCAACCGACTTTTCATCGCGCTTGCGCTTCGGGGATGCGGCGCCGGGGGAGGCGGGGACGGGCGAGCCAACGTGAGCGGCGTCCTGAGACTCGGCCGGCTCGCTCCGCTGGGCTCGTCCTCCGCCGCCGGAGAGGGAGAAGCCGGCGCGTCGTTCGAAGGCTTGGAGGTCTTCTTGGTGGAGGAGACGGTAGGAGTCTTGATGGGTGCCTTCGCGACCTTGGAGGTAGGCTTAGCGGGGGTCGAAGCGGGGGTGGCGGAGCGGGTGCGGCCCTGGGTCGGACCGGGGCTCTTCTGCGAGGGCAGGGTCTCCTCCTCCTCCTCCGCTTCGGATTCGACGGCGTCTGCCTCCTCGGGCGCAACTGCCTTGGGCTCGAGCTCCTCCGCCTCCTTCTCGGCGACGACCTGGGATGAGCATTGTCATGCGCCGCGGTCACCTTCTTCGGCTTGGACTTCGAGGGCGTGGCCTTCTTGGTGGTGCGATCGCTCGCCGGCTTACGCGGGGCCTTGCCGCCGGTCGACCGACCGGCCACATTCTTAGTGCGCGGGGGCATGCTGACGGTGAGGGAAGGTGTGCTCCTCACAGGTTAGCAACTGACGACCGGACGGGGACGTACAGAGGTGACTAGGGGAGGGAGTGAGATGAGGGGTGGGGGTGAGGCTGGGGGAGGAGTTACAGGTGACCCGTGGGCGTGTTGGGAGAGTGGTGGGTGAGATGTGGATGATGAGGTGAAGAGAGAATGGAAAAGAGATGAGGAGGGAAGGTGGGTTGACATCCGTACCAGTGTGGGAGAGGTCACCAGGCTGGCTCTCCCAGACCTTCCCCCGTCACCATCGCTCCACCGCTGGTAGCGGGGTGCACCAGAGGCGATATGGGCCGCCCCTCTTCACCTGTTGACCGCTGTACCTCAGAAGGATGTCGGGCAGCTGACGGGTCTGACATCCCTGATGCTACAATGCTGCGTAGCTCATCTTGCCGCGCCTGGAGAGTGCTCCTGCTAGTGCGCCGCGGGATGCAGCTGCTGCAAAGCGTCTGAGACGTCGAAGGCCTCGCGTGTCGCGCGTTGCTCCTTATCCTTCTCATAGGGGCCAGAGAGTATGGAGTGCGGCGTGAGCTACAAGGTGAGTCCCTGCCGGTGGTGGAGGAACATTACGCATCCTGGGCCAGCCCATGACGTCTGTCGATCACGGCACGGCCGGTGCATCCGCCCTGCGGTCTCTACCACATCGTCCGCGGCGAAGCGGCACACTAGCGCTGCGCCTCGAATGACGCCCGCGGGATCGCGGACCGATTGTGGACCGCGGCACGCCAATACTGCAGCGGACCGAGGGATATCGGGACCTCGTCAGCGCTCGCTGACCGCTGACGGGGCGGGTCGGCAAGAAAGGGTGCTGGCACTGCCTTTGCGAGGTCGAGGAGCGCGCGTCGAAGGGCGAGCGCAGCCTGACACCCGTGTGGGGCTTGGCCTCGGGCTGTTTGACGGCATGACTGATGGGCGGCGAAAGGAGCAAGGGCTGCTCTCTGAAGGTGGTCATGCCGGGCGGGGTCTTGATTGGGTGGGGGTTGGGAGGCGCGCTCCTGCCCCGTCCTTCGCGCTCGACGGCAGCCTCCTGTAGTGAAGGTGTTGCCCCAGGGTTTGGTTGACGGCGCTCGAGAGGGCCCGGCAGTGCCAGTGCTCGGAGAGACGGCCATGGCAAGGCGCGCGGTTCATCCACCTCCGGTCGGGTTGCTCACCGCACTGTTGGTCACCGGGGAATGCTGGTCTTGCAGGCTGCCGTTGAGTAGATCGACGGCGCGCGGAGGAGCTGGAGGCAGGCGGCGAGGGGACCTGGAGGTCGGCCTCGACAAGGTAGGTGTAGCCAGGACGCCATGAGTAACCGAAGACGACTCACGACCGCCATTGCAGCATGCTCAGACATTGAGCGCCATGCACCAGCCGATTGCGTCTCGCGTCTTTCGATAGGACGACATGGGCCATCTAACATGGGCAGTGTGCCCAGAACTGCATCTACAGTACTGACAGGAGCCTTGGGCGTTACCGGTACGGCAAATGACTACGGAGTCTAAGCCGGCCAATGGATCTGGCGTCCCACACACCCAGCCTCCTCCTCGGCCACACAGACGGTGTCGTTGAGGGTCTCTAACGTCTCCAGGTCGTGCGCCACACCCTCGTCCGTGACGAGCACGATGTCGTCGGCCGAGAGGATGGTGAGGGGCAGGAGGTGCTTGGCGAGCCAGAGCGCATGAGGGCGGCACGCGCACGTCACCTTGCCCAGGCGCTTGCGGAAGCTGTCCAGGGTCTCTTTCGCCTCTGCCTGGCGCGTGGACGAGCGGGAGAACGCGTCGTCTGGAAGCGAGCGGTAGACGTCCCGCCAGGCCTGACGCCACGCTTCGAGGTGGCACCCGTCGGGCTTGGGCTGGACCGGCTCCTCCTCCACCTCGTAGTAGCCCGCCGTGTCCTCCTCTGTCAGGTCGAAGGCAGAGATGGAGGAGGGCGGCGACGGCGTGTAGTCCGAGGCGGATTCGAGGTCCAGGAGCTCCGCCGGGCTGTGTCTCTTGCTGGCGCTGGGCGCAGTTGCGGTGGAGTTGACGGCGGCGGCCGTGACGTCTGGGGGAATGGAGTGGAAGGGCCCCTGGCCAGTGTACTTGGGGCGGAGGGAGCGGGGAAGGGGGTGGCGAAGGGTCGCTTTGGTGGGCGGCTTGAGAAAGCGCGACGGTGTTGGCGGGATGCCGCGGGGGACGAACGAGGGCAGGTCGTCGGTGTGATCACCCGAGCTCATGCTGGGGCTGCGCGCAAGTGTATGGGTGACATCCTCGTGCGGTCTGTCGGCCGGGACACGGCGAATGGCTGTGAGGAAGGAGCCAGAGTGGGCGCTGGGGCTGTGGTTGATGGCCTCGAGGTCGGAGAGTGACGTCCACCGCTCCTTGGCAGTGGCGAAGCGGTCGAGTAAACTGCCCTGGGCGTTACTCGCCACCCGGGGCTGGGTTCAGCAAGGCCTGAGTAGGCGCGCACCTTGCGTCTGGGCTTGGGAGGACTGGTGTCCGCGCTGCTGAGGGTGATGGGGTCACCATGGAGGAGGAGGCGGACCGAATGAATGCGCACGACCTTGATGGTCGTCACGCTGCGCGTGGGTGACATGGTGCTCACGTCAGTCGCGCCGAGACAGGCACTCACCAGGGTCTGAGAGACGGAGGAGCGGGGTGAGGCCGCCTGAGAGACGCTGGCTGGAGGAGGAGGGAGTGTGTAGACTGTAGAGGAGGAGTGTGAGAAGGGAAGAGTGAGTCGATGAGTGGAGGGAAGGTGGGTGGTAGGGAAATCGGAGAATGATGGGCGAGAAAGGTCGCGCCACCGGCAACCCCCTCGACTGGATGGCAAGCACATCACGTGAACTGTGTGCATGCATGCATGGAACGCGGAGCATTACGGCTGATACGTAACTGCAGAGGCTCATCTACTGTGCATGGGCAGTGACGATGTTGGCATGGGTGAGTCAAAGGGGTGGACGCGTGCTTGACGGTCGAGTGGCGCTGTGAGTGCGCGTCCGGCCGCATAATGGCCGGGGCGAGCTGTTGTGCCGATCTGAGGGTGGTACATGTATGAGGGCGTGGTGAAGCGCTTTGGTGGCTTGGGAGTTGATGTCGCTGGCAGTTGCTTCGGAATCGGGGTTCGCGTTCACTTCGCGCTGGGACGCGCACGGAGACGCGCGCTGCGACGTACGACGCCACGCACGACGACGGCCTGAACCACGGTGTCGACCTTCGCCAGCGCCTGGTGGTCGATTCTCGAGCCATACGCCTTGAGAATGTGAGCGACATGCGGACGGCACTCGCACCACACGTCCTCGAGGTCGTCGAAGAGCGTCTTGAGAGCGTCGCTGGCGTACTGAATGCGCTCGCTCGAGCCAGAGGCGAGGTCGTCCGGGAGGTGCTCATACTCGGCCGTCCACTCCCTGCGCCACACCTCGAACACGCACTCCTCAGAGGCGACGTGGGGCTCAACCTCGCGCTGAGTGGATGACTGGTTGGGCGGGCCCGGGGCAGAGTCGGCGGTCTGAGGCGAGTCCGTGGGGCTGCTGCTGAGGGACGAGCCATCGCTGGACCCCGCGATCATGAGAGCGATGGGAGGCGTGAGAGTGGCGGGGGGCGGAGGACCGCCAGCACCCGTGGAGCGGGGACGGGCCGCGGGACGGGCCGCCCGGCGATTGAATGTCACTTGCGAGGTAGGGCGAGAGGGTTGAGCACCTAGGCGACTGGGATTGTTGCGAGGGAAGGTGCGGCTGACGGGGGTCTGGGCGTTCACGACGTCCTCGTCGTTGGAGTCGTCCTCGTCGTCCCCTTCATCCAAGTCATTCCCACGGTTCCACCCCTGCTGGGCACGCCGGAAGCGAGTGGCCAGGTTGGGTTCTCTAGCGATGGAGGGCGCCATCTGGTGTCAGCCGCAGGGGTTTGAGACAGCTCACCTGGCGACGAGCCGTCATCGTCATTGTGCGGCTGCCCGTTCTGCCTCCATAGGCCGTACGTTGCATCTCAAGGTCAGAGACGCCAGGACTGTGCCCAAGGTGAGGGATTGAAGCGAAAGTGAGAGGGTTTCCGGGGGAGTGATGGAGAGGATTGTGGGCGATAGAGTAATGGAGGAAAGTGAGAAGGAGGATCGGCATTGGGAGGGAAGGTGGTTATAAGACGCGAAGGAAGGTCCAGTCCAGTCAACCGCCACTCAGTCCACGCCCTAGAAAACGCGTCTGCTGTAAAAGAAGGCAACTTCATCGCCTCTATAGGGAACTCATTGTGCGGACTACTGTAACCGTGGTATAGGCCTGGGCGCTCTATGTGCTGTGCTGGGCTGACCTTGCGCTTCCGAGCTGCTGGTCGCCGTCTCCTTGGGCGCTGCTTTGCTCGTCACTGCTGACGCTACTGCTCTTCTCGCTCTCCTCCGCCGGCGCGCTCTCGGGCTCGGCGCCTTGGTCGGCCCCAGCCGCGTCCGTGTCGAGATAAAGCGATTCGAGCGTGCGGTGGATGGCCTCGTCCGGGATGGGCGTGGAGATGGAGGCGGACATGCGGGCGATGAGGGTCTGCCTCTGGCTGGAAGGGACACGCGTGAGGAGGGTGGCCGACGACGCGCCAGGCTCCGCCGAAGAAGGGGTCACGTTGCTCGAGGCGCTCTGTGGGGCGACGAGCGTGCCAAAGACGGTGGGGTTGATCGTGGTTGTGGTGGAGGGGCCGGGAGTGTGGCTGCTGTTCCCGTTGGCCGTCGGGTGGCCGTTTGTGGCTCCGTTCACGGCGATCGTTGCAATGCCGTTTGTAAGGCCGTTCACGCCCGTCGTCGAGGGGAGAGTCGGGGGGTTGGGGGTGGCCGGAGGAGGCGGCGCTATAGTGGGGCTGTTGCTTGCGGTGCTGGAACCCGAGGTGTGGTCGTCTCCCGGACCAAGGAACACCTGGGCACGTGTGGGGAGATCGGTGTTGGGCGTCGCCGCGACCACGCGAGGGAGCTGAGCGGCGGGGCCGCCTTGGACGGAAGGGAGGACGACCTGGGCAAAGGGGACCTGCGGGGTTGATAGGACGAAGGGAGAGTCCCACTGGCCGTATTCGCAGGTATGGGTCGCGACGAGGCCGCACTCGCAGCGGGGCGTGTTGCCGGAGATTCTTCGGCTCATCGTGGGCGGTTGACCAGATGACAAGAGCGGGGTCTACAGTATACAAACGGCGACGTGGGTTGTGAACAGTCGATGGGGAGGATGACGATGGTGAAGAGGGAGGAGTGCAAAACGTAGGATGAGATGATCCATTGGTGGGCGTTGCATAGGATGCCGACTGGACTGCGGTAGTGATGTCGTGGGTAGATCAATGTGACCTGCCACACCTGAGTGTGTTTGTTGCGCAGTCGTCCAGTCATCCCAGGTGCGTCAAGTGTTGGAGCAAATTAGGTGAGAATAGGTACTGTACTATGGTGGTTGGAAGGCGGTGGAGGAAGTTGCGACTGCGAGGCCGCATTACCACTACAAGTGCTGCGTAGTACCAACACTAACGGAGCGATTACATTTAGGGGAGGTCAGTGGAAGGTTTGGCAGACGGTTTCAGTTTTACCAGGAAACCCTCTCACGAGCCAAAGTGACTACGGAAACTCAACAAACCTCTCCAATGCACTTGGGAGGTGTTACGGTACTGTCGACATCAAAATCGCCTCCTTCTGCGCTGGCACTGGTAGCGACGTGCGGGCATTTCAGTCAGCGGAAGTCGAAGGTTGCTTTGAAATCCTTGAGCCACTCTCCTAGCCCCGCCGCGGGGATGTCGTACTCCGCAATTGTAGTGGGAAGGCGGCGGCGTTCTGCCACGGTCTTCAGGCAGCGACGAGTTATGTGCAAAGCAAGGGATATCGGCTCGGGATTGGTGATTCGATCCGGGACTTGAGTACTCCACTGCCTCATCAGGTTGGCGAGCGCCGCACGCAGCTCGCCCAGGAAGCTGCGACACGGACAGCTGATGCTGCCAAGTCCTCGGCCGAACACGTTGAAAACATCGGGGATGTCCTTGAAGAGGGTCCACCAGTGGTCTGGTCCCTTGTCGATGACTAGCATGACATGAAGCCATTTAATGACCCAGATGGCGAAGTCGCAGTATGCGGGACAGATTGGTGGACCTTGAACTTGTCGATTCATAAGAGTTGCCCCTAGACCCGAAAGCATCAATGCCCCTTGAGGCGTGAGAGGGGGCGGCGGTTTGGACATGGCGCCTGAGGTAGCCTGTGATCGAGAGTCGGGTGCTGGGGCCTTCCCTTTGCCCTTGAACCGACGCGATTCTTGCGGCAGGGGATGCCTTTGATGCATGGGCTCGGTTGTCGAAGGAAGGGCGTCCTGTTGAGAAACCTGACGAGGAACCTTATGGCGAGAAAGCGGGAGCTGGGTAGAAGACGACAAGCCCAGCGAATAGGCCTTCAGATCGTTTGAGGCGGGAACGGGACGTTGATGTCTGGAATGGTTCGATTCAAGTATTTTGAGCACGCCAGGCTGGATGTGCTGCTGGTGTGCAGTGCGGTTATTCGGTTGATATGGGACTGAAGGAGCCCGCAGCATTGGTGGGCCCGGGTTGCGCTGGGGAAGAGGAAGCTTGGCATAGTAGTAGAGCTCCCCTCGGAGCGGAGGAAGCTGCTGAACCGGATCCGACTGGGTCGGGTAGGAGCGTGATGGTCCAGCGTGTGGAAGGTAGGGTCGGTTCTCGAGTGTCGTAGGGTTCCAATGGTATGCACAGTTGGGCTGATGTGAGCGGGTGTGAGGTGTGTTGACCTACATCCTGACAGTTGGGGTTGAGACAGACCATCCTCAAGAGCAGGTACGGGGTTTGGAGGTGGAAAGAAGGAAGGCGGGGGGACAGAGAACGAGGGCTAAGAATGGGGAGAAGTGAAGTGAAGGAAGAGATGGTGACAGTGAACAGGTAGATGAGGTGTGAGGTGACGGAAGGGCGAGGAGCGATCCGGCGCCGGTACCCCGGGTGCGAGGGAGGTAGTCCAGCGCCTGAATGCAGAATGGGCGACGACCCAGTAACGTGAGTGCGGCCCCTGTCATAGCTCGCGTCGCCCGCAGTCGCGTCGCGGGATCTGTACATTTTGCAACCCTGTGTCGTGGATTTAGTGTGCTCCACGAGTTGATATGCTCGAGACTTGGTGATAGTCTGATGGCGGGAGGAGGAGCAATACTTCCAAGTTGTTATGCGCCTTACCCGATTAATATTACTGTTGCGAATTAGAAGATCGGTGATTGACCTTCAGTAACTTCCTTCAGCAATCTTCTTCCACCTCTGCCGTCTTTGCAGGTGCAAGCATGTTGCTCAGTCATATGTAGAAACCGCCATCAGCTTTAGAGCACGCAGTATAGCTCCCAGTACCACTATACATCCGCAACGGTCGCTCGCGCAGTTCGAACAAGGCGCGGGCCGTCGGCGATCGAGTTCTGGTGACACCCCAGTGTACAGTACGTCAGCAGGTCAGAGACCTGGCAGGGCACCCCAGAGATATGGAGACGAGTAAGCACTACGACCGCTTCTTGAGCATAAATGTCCCCTCGTACCCGACATAGTCTTCTGGCGTGAACGTGTCGCGCCATCGCCCGACCATGGCCCCATCCCCCAACACATACCCGCGGTACAGCCACTTGCCGCGCTGGAACGGCGCGTACTCCTTGACGAGGTACAGCAGGCCGTCCCACACGCGCACATGGCCCGAGATGACGAAGCGGCCCCACGCCGAGTGGCCCACGCCCGTGACCAGCAGGCCGAGGTTGTCGCCGGGCTGCGCGCGCGCCAGCGCAGCCTCCACCTCGTCTGCCGGGATGCTCTCATACCCCGGCAGCGCGGCGAGCTGGCGGCCGAGCGCGTCGTCGATCGTGGCGTCCTCCGGCGAGCGGCCGGGCTCGCGCGTCGCAATGGCGTTGGGGTTGAACGGGCGCATGTCGGCCGGAAAGCCCGCGTTCACCATCGGCCCCCTCAGTGGCAGGCCGGGGCCGTCGGCCGGCGTCCCCGGCTTCGGGCGCACAAACGTCTCGCGCAGCTTCCACACCTGCGCCTGCTCGCCGTACGGGCCGGCGTAGATCGCCGCCGGGTGGCCCGCCAGCATGTCCCGGAACGCGTCGAACTCGAGGAACGTAAACGTCCCCTCCCAGGAGCCGGTGAACACCCCGCGCCACGCCCACAATGCGCGGCCGGGGGAGCGCGAGCCGTCCGTGCACGCGAGGAGGCGCTCAAAGTCGGCGTCGTGCCGCGCGCTCGTCAGTGCTGGGCGGGGGAGCGCGCGCAGGTCCTCCATCTCCATGTCGTCTTCCGGGCCCAGGCCGGGGATGGTGGTCGGCGAGTCGGCCTCGGGCGCCGTGAAGAAGCGCAGCTGGGCTGCGTGCCCGAGGATCGGCGGCGCTATGCTCAGCGTCCGGCCGTAGACGGGCACGGTGCAGGTGTGGTCCTGCGGCGTGTGCACCGACGTGTACGGCCCGAGCGGGGGAGGGACGCGGTGCTGGTTGTTGCGCTGTGGCACGGGGACGCGGGGCTGCGTCCATGGTGCGTAGAAGAGGTCGTACTGGTGCGCGGCGAAGACGTAGGGCCTCAGCGCGCGGAGTTGAGCTGCAGTGCTGCGGCTGTGGTCGGCGAGGAGCCATGAGATCCACATCGCGAGTGCGTCCACGGGCCGTTTGGGGGGGTACGCGAACTCGGGCCTCCACTTGAGCGTGCGGGCGTGGTAATCGCCCACGAGCGCGACGATGTCGACGCTGGGACCTGGCCCGAGGGGCTGCACGAGGTGCCGGAGGTTCTTGCCGTCTGGTGTGAGCTGGGAGGGGGGGGGGGGAGGGGGGACTCACCATTCTCGATAAGCATCAGATACACAACCCACAGCTCCTCGGCCCTTAGCTCCCCGTCTTCGGCCCTCGCCAACCGCTCGAGCGCGAGCGTCCGTGTCCGGAGCTCGGCGACAAAGTCCGCGGGCCGCAGCGGTTCGGGGGTCAGCTGGCGGGCACTGGAGGACGGGTCGCGCGGGCGGTTGGGATAGGGGCTGTCGCTGGGCCCGAGGGAGGTGAGGCGGCGCTGCGCGGCGGCCGTGTCGTAGTGCGCGCGGAAGACGGCAGCGTACAGGTTCGGGTTGAGGTCCGGCGCGGCGGCGGCGTGCAGCGTGCGGCAGGTGCAGAGGAGGTCGACTGGTGGTCGGCAGGAGGCGAGGATGAGGTGGTGCGCGATCTGCGCCAGGATCTCTGGGGGCAGCGT
>JAMALN010000501.1:18864-40477 GCA_023630115.1 Cutaneotrichosporon sp. PK4640 | reverse complement strand
AGCACGAGGTACAGCTCGCCGTTCGAGATGTACCCGTCGCGGTCCATGTCGTACACCTTGAACGCGACTGGGGTCAGGAGGTCCGAGCGGCGGAATGGGCCAGCGATGCGCCAGTCCAAGCTGGGCAACGGGTTAGAACTCACAGCGCAGCTTCTCGTCGCGCCCGCCCTTGGACGAGAACGCGCTCAAGCCGCCCACAAACTCCTGGAAGTCGACGGTGCCGGAGCCGCTGTGTGTCAGCTGAGATGGGAGAAATGCAAGCTGAAGAGAGCGTCATGGGGGGGAGGAGCGCCGAGCAGGAACCAGCAGGGGTACGGCCGAGCAGGAGAAGAGCAGCAGGGGATGCCAAGCACGCGCCCTGCGCCCTTCCGCACCGAGCTCCAACCATGCCCATCTTCCGCTTGCCTTCTGTGCGCAACTCATGTGTTCGCTCGGGGTGCGGCGCGTCTCCCCACGCCAACGCTCGTGACTCACTCCTCGTCAAAGATGGCGATCATGCGGTGTGCGAGGGGGTTCGTTGCGATCTGGGGGATCTGGAGGAACTCGTCCTTGTCAATCGACCCGGAGCCGTCCTTGTCGAGCTTCATGAAGCGCTTCTTGAGGCGCAGGAGCTCGGGCCCCGAGACTGCGCGCCGAGAGAAGTGATGTGAGCGAGTGCGGTGTGAGGAGGAGCATGGCGACGAGGGGCGAGGGGGAAGGAGGGGGGAGGGCGGGGGGGTGGGAGGGGAGAATGGGGCGAGGGGTGGGGGAAGGTAGGTCGAGTCAGGCGCGGAAGCGGAGCGCGGAGAGCAAGTAGAGGTCAAGGACAAGACGGAGGTAGGGGATCGACGCGATGGCGCAGCACGGGGGCGTGTACACGGTGACAGCGCGTGGGTTGTGGGTGATGTGTGCATCGCGGTCCACGAGAGGTCGAGTGATCGGGTGCGCGGAGGTCGACGTGGGGAAGGACAAGTTCGAACAAAGGAGAGAGCGTCAGCATCCAGCTCAAAGCCGCGCATCCAGCCCACAGCCGTGCAGACAACGTACAGTTCGAGTTCTTCTCGAGGTTGGAGAAGACGGAGGACTCTGCCTGGCCCATGATGGAGGCGGTGCGGCGGTGCGGGGTGGTGGGGAAGGGGGCGCGTCGAGCGCGATGTCGCGGGTAGTGAGGAGGTAGCTGGAGGTGGGCTAGGGCCGAGAGGAAGGGAGAGGACAGGAGGACGAGTGTGCGAGTGATGGATGGTGCAGTGGTGGACGAGACAAGTGGCGGACGCGTATGACGCGATGGCCTGGGGCACGGGCCGGTAGCGGGGGCAGATGCTGGGTGGATTAGGGCGGTGTCTATTGGGTTGAGGATCCCATTACAATTGGAGAGGCAGTGGAGTGGGGCAGAGAGCCTGCGCCGAACTACACCCCCCGCGGAATTTGGTTCCGGGCTCGGCAGCATGGTGCAGCCGCAACTCCTGTGGCTCAGTTGGCTAGAGCGTCCGCTTTACATGTAACTCGCGGAAGGTCATGAGTTCAATCCTCATCGGGGGTATGTTTGCTTTTGCCCAACGCGCCGGCGTGGGTGGACGATGGAGAGAGCGGAGAGTGAGGTGGTGGGAAGGTTGATGGATGTGGTGGAGGCTGCGCACGGGGCGTGTGTTCATCTGCATGGGATCAGGGCGCAGGCCGGGGCGTGGGGCGCAGTGTCTGGCTGGCCTGGCTGGGCTGGGGCGGGGATCGGGATCCGCAGTGCTGCGCAGCGCATTACTCGCGATGGGGTTCGGAGGTAAACAAGACACACAGGAGAGGTTGTAGTGCGACTGCTGCTGAGAGGAACAGTTCATGTACGAGTTCATGCATGGTCAAGTCGGTTCGTGCTTCACCTTGTCCAACAAACCATAACCACGCCTCATCATCGTTTACTTTGCCCCACCGCCCGAGCTTGCTCGCGGTCACTTCACACTATACATACATGGTCGGTTCTGGGCCGTAGAGGCCATCATACAACTCGGATGTGCCCTACTCGGCACCGAGCTGGTACAGAGCACCAAACGTCGAGACGACGCCGATGCCGACGCCAAACACGACACCCTTGACGAAAGCACCGAAGCGGCGCTGGCGCTTGGGACGAACCGGAGTGTTTGTGGGAACAGGGACGGCGTCGGACGCAGCGGGCGCTTCGTCCTCGTCGAGGGCAGAGTGCTTGCGCTTGCGGGGCGATGTCGGGCTGGTGTTGGTAGCAGCGTCCATGGTCGCCGCAGACTGCGGACTTGATGAAGCGGTCGAGGTCGAAGCCTCGGGCGCGAGTGACTTGTACGCCGGCGAGGGCGGAGTGGGGGGGACGGTCGAGATGACCGTCTCGATCTTGGCTTTGGCGCGCTCCGCCTCGGGGCTGCCAGTCGAGGCAGGCGGCGAGGGCGGGATGGAGTAGATGAGCTCCGAAGGTATGGGTTGCGCCGTCTCCATCATGGCATCGCTCTCCTCCGCCTCGGCGAACTTGGGCTCCTCGATCTCGTCGGGAACCATGACGAAGGCCCGCGCGCGCAGTGGCAGCGGCCAGTCCGAGTTGTCCTGCGCTTCGGCCTCCGACTTTGAGTCAGAATCAAGGTGAATGGGGAGGGCAAAGGTGCCCCAGGTTCCCGCAGGGACGGGCGAACCCTCGCATGAACCGGGGTGGCTCGACGGGGTGTAGCATGGTGAGTCCGCACGGCTGAGACTCGCGGAGTTGCTCGCCTCAGCAACGTTGTTGAGATCAGTCCGCCTGCAAGCGTCAGCGGAATACAACTGGGGTACGAACAGGGAGGAGTGACAGATGGAGGAATCGTCACCTGCCGGGGGCACACCCTTGATCACACCCTTGGGCGGAGCCTCATTATCGCGGTCGCCGACGCCCTCGACGGTGGACTTTGAGGCCTCGCCATCGATGGTTGAACTCTGGTTGACGGACCCGTCAACGAGAGCAGAGCGGGTGCTGCCGAGCTGAGTTGAGTCCTCCTCATCCGGCATTGAGCTCGGGATGACCGCGGGGTTGGGAGACGAGGCGTAGAAGGGGGTGGCCTCGCGGAGGACAGCGGGACGGCTGAGGGGTGGGGGGATCGCACTGAAACTGGGACGGCGGCCGAGTGTGATGAAAGTGACAGGCTTGGGCTCATCGTCGTCCTCTGCGTCACTTGAAGACTGTGAGACGAGGTCGGAGTCGCTGTCATGGGCGTCCTGGCCTTCGTTCTCGTCCTCCTCGTCATCCTCTTCCTCCTCGTCGGCGCGGTCGGAGAGCTCCTCGTCGGCGTGGTCGGAGAGCTCACTGTCGCTGTCCTCGTATGGCCACGAACGCTCATCGCCGTATCCAATCTCGTCGTCTCTCAGACGCTCCTCCTCGCTGAAGGCGCCCTCATCACTGCCGCCGTCCTCGGCCTCGTCGCCGACGCAGTCGCTGTGGAAACGCTCATCGTCGCTTGCGCCCTCATCCTCGTCATAGGAGCGCTCAGAGTGGGCGTCGTCGTTGTGCGAGTGCCCACAGAGAGAGTCGGCGACGTGCGAGTGCTCCGAGATGGAGTCGTAACCACCGTACGAGTGCTCCGAGACGTGGTCCTCGTCAGAGAGCGAATGCTCGGAAGCAGCGTCGTCGTCGTCCACGAGCGAGTGCTCGGAGCTGGCGTCGACGTCCTCGTGTAAGTGCTCCGACGTGTCATCGCCGCCCATCTCCTCGTCGTCACCAGGAGGAATTGCGAGTATCGACTGGCGAATTGCGGCCGCCTCCTCAGGAGTGCAGACGTCACGCCAAGTGTTGGGCTTGCCGAAGGTCCTCTGGGTGGCCTGAGAGGCGAGAAGGGGGTTCTGGGACGAGTTGGGAGCCGCACCTGTGCACACGACACTGTCCGCGTCATCGTCGGGCACCGAAACGACGGACTTGTCGGGCTGGGGCGAGCCCATGCAGACGATGCTCTCGGCGCCGTCGTCGTTGAGGGTCTGGTCGTGGGGAGGAAGGTCGTCCTCAGGCAGACCGTCGTCGGGGTCGGACTCGTAGGCGAGGGGTAAGCCCCACCCACGTGTAGGCGAATGAGGCGAGAGCTTGACGTCGGACAGACTCTCGGCAAACTTGGGGACAAAGACGAAGGGGACGGGCGACTTGGTGGGTGGGGCGAAGACGTAGTGAACTTGAATACGGAGGGGAAGGTGAGTCACACCGTCACGCGAGCCCACGCTCTTGCCGAGGATCAGCTCGTCGCCCTCCTCCAGGCGGAAGGGCGAGTATGCCTCAATGGGGAAGGTGTAGAGGGCGCGCCGAACATTGGTACCATGGAGACTGTTGAGGTCCATTAACCAGAGCACACCGGTGCGGTCGACGAGGAACTTGACATGCGCGCGCGAGAGAACGCGCGAGGTGAGGGCCTGAGGTTAGCTCCTGGGCCAGCATCCCATGCGACACGGCAACTCACCGAGGGAAGGCTGGAACTGTCCTTCTGAGGGCGGCGGCCGATGCAGTAGCCGCCAACGATGTTGCTGTACCCGCCATGCTCGTCGAACTCCGGGTGGGAGGGGGTGAGAGGCCCAATGGGGGTGACGGGGCCGGAGAGCTTGCTCAGCAGATCGCCAATAGGGACCTGGATTGCGCGGTCCTCGGTCTGCTCGACAAGGTTGAGGAAGATGGCTGGGGTTAGATCTGGCGAGGCGTGACGATGGAAGGCGATGACTCACTGCCATGGCGAAGGGCGGGAACGCCCGGGAGGGGTGCAGCGTCACCAGCCATGGGTGGCAAATGGTGATGAAGAGTAGAGCCGGGGAGAGAGGAAGCGCACGCGGCGCGAAGTGCTACAGCGCTACTGGGTATTGAAGAGGGTGATGGCAAGTTGGGGTACTAAGATGGTGGATGTTGTGGAGGAGGAAGAGAGAGAAGGGAAGAGGGAAGAGGAGGATGAGGATGAGTGTGAACGATGGGGGCAGTGTGAGTTGATTGTGAGGGCGAAGAAGGGGGGGGGGGGCGGACGCAGGCGCACGGGATCAACTCGAGACGAGGGGGATACCTTCGGGTCAGTTGAGTGTATCGTGTGTCGGCCCACACGGCGTACGGCGCCTTCTGATTCCGTTCACAATAGGTACAATCGCATCGCAATTGTCCTCCCTACGACATGTTTCACAAAGGCAGCTACCAGCGATCTCGTGCCAGCTCTGTCGCAGCACAGGACGAGCTCTCAATGTGACACGGGCTGCAGACGGCTGTAGCGGTTGAGAGTGGAGAGCACGCTTCTTATCGCGAGAGTGATTCATTTGCCACCCAGGTACGCGCCGGGCCGGCTGGGGACCCGCGGTTACCCTGCCCGGTCTGCCCACCGTACCTGGACCGATAGGGGTAGGTGCAGCTCACATGACATGAGCATTCCGCACCCTGCATCCATCAGCCTCTACAGTACGGTGATACGGTGAAGTGGTGAACACGGTTGGGGTGGTGGGCGCGCCGGATTTTGGTGTTGAACATTGAACAACCTTCCTCGCCTTGCATCACACCATCCACTGTACACCGTGGCCTTCTCTCCCATCACCTCCTCATCTCACCTTCCTTCCTTCCTCTTCATCTCTCACTTCCACTCTAATCCTCTCAAGTCTCGCATCTCACCATTCTCACCCTCCATCGCTTACACCAGTCGTTCACAATGGCCAAGGGCTCCCTCCAAACGGTCAAGGGTGCGTCAAGCGCAAGTCACCTTCTTCGCTCACTCCCAGAGGCCCTTGCCGCCTTCCACCAGACCAAGCACCTTCTCCCCACCTCCCCCACCACGTCGCCCGATGACCGCGCCACGGTCACCGAAGCCATCGTCGGACTCCACTCCGCCCTCGACAGACTGCCGCCCCGTTCACGCAAACGCAAGGACGGCAACGAGGACGAGAAGCGCTCCAACTGGCTCGACGAGGAAGGTGAGGAAGGTGTACACGTCAGCTCACCCAGGCGTCAACCTCTGGAATCTCGCCCTCGCTGCTCACGGCGACATGAGCCCAGACTCCGTGGAGGCTGACCTTCTCCTCCTGGCTCACGGTAAGCCATCGCCGATGTGCCGAGCTAACTGTCAGTCAAGTACGCGGCCTTCAAGCTCATCGAGGCGGCAACCGACGCTTCGATTGGGGCGGGTCCATGTACGGTGACATCTCCCTTCTTCGCTCACCGCAGTCCTCACGCGCCTGCTGAGCCTTGCCGCCAGCCTTGTGCCTGATCTCCTCGGTTGGTGACCCTTCCTTCCCTGCTGATACCCAGAGGCCAACGACTTCATCAAAGCCCATAACCTCTGCACGACCGCTGCAGGAGTACGTCACGGGTGTATGCAACAGGCTGACGAACAGCTCGAGCAGAAGCTCGCCGAGTCACCACATTCTCCCGACTCCATCGACACCCAAGAGCGTCTCGATGCCTTACTCGCCTACTACCTCTTCCGATGCGAGGTCGTGAGTGCTTGACCACCTCCCGTTCTTACTCCAGGCCATGGCCGAGAACAACGACTCGCTTGGTTTCAGCATGCTAGAGAAGGCTGCCAGTGTGTGATCGACCAGACCTTTCCTAACGTCAGAACTGGTGGTGAAGGAAGACATGGACTCTGAAAGCGTGAGTGCCTCCCCTTGTGTTCATGCTGATAGGCAGCTCCAGAGTGTCGCTTACAAGTGCTGGGTCTTCGGCGACGGGCTCCGCGGGACCGAGGCTCCAGAGGCTCAACCCATCGTCTGGCTCCAGAAAGGCCTTGAGCTTCTTGCCATAGCGGAGGCCAAGGGTGTGACTCCCGGCTTGCAGAACCTCCAGGTGGGCGCGATCGTCTTCATGGCTAACCAGCAGGTTGGCCTGCTCCGTTCAGCGGGTGCGTTGGAGGTGGTGGGGCCTACTGACTCCAGCCCGGGCTGAGCTGGCGACGAACCACCCAGACCAGGCGAGCCTCGAGCGCGCCAGCGCCGTTGTTGAGAAGCTGTGTGCTGTGTCTAACACTCTGGTAGGCCTGGATTCCCTGTGCGCCGGCTGAGACTTCAGGACCCCGCCAGTGTGCAAGAGATCAAGATCCTCAAGCTCCACATTCTCCAACGGCGGGGAGCCAAGGAGAGCAGCATCCGCGAATGTAAGTTGACCTCTCACGAGTCTCTCCCTAACTTCAGGTCTCGAGGAGATTGTTCGTCACGTCCCTTGGAGCGAGGAGGGTGTCAAGAGGTATGCAGGAGAGTTGGTTTGCATCTAACCGCAGTGTGCTCACTGAGATTGCCTCACTTTCAAGGTATTCTGAGTCACAGCAGCCGCTGACTTGCAGCAGCGATCTCCAGGCCTTGGGCCGTCAGCAGCTCCTTTCCCAAGCGGTTTCGCACCAGGGCGGCATTGCCTTCCTCTCCGACATTCTCCTCACCATTCTCCTCTCCTGCCGGAAGCTGAGCGACGACTTCCAGGCTGCGCATCGCGTGGCAACCCAGGCCCTTGAGAGTGAGACCTACCCAAGCTTAGAGCTGACCAGCAGAGCTTTCGGCGGCGGAGTTGGGTATCGCAGACAGGACCGAGGCCATTGCGTGCCAGACGGTGAGCCTGGGGGCAAAGGAGCGGCGCTGACCTGAAGATCCTTTGGAGCCTCGGCGACACACTGTTCAGGAAGGGAAACTTCAAGCAGGCGGCTCAGTGGTGTGAGTGCAGGTGTCTCCGGTCGCAGGTTTGCTCACCAGCAGTCGTTCTGGGTGCGCACGCGGCGCTCAGGCCTGGGGGTCTCGAGAACTTCGGCAAGTGCCGTCGGTGAGTGAGTTTGGCCCCATGTGCTGATCGTCTTCAGCAAGGCTGTACTGGCGTACATTCACGGAGATGACGCGGAGCGTGCCAAGGAACAGCTTCAAGACTGTCCGGCAGGTGATGCCGCAACCCAGTACCTCAGCTTTCTTGTCGCCATCAACACGGGGCGTGAGACTGCAGGTGAGTTGCAGAAGAGCATAACAACTAACCCAGCCACAACTGCCATCGAGCGCATTCTCGGCTGCCCCGACCTCGACGGCAAGCAGCTGCTGCTGATGGGGCAGGTTATGGCTCGTAGCTGGAGCTGACACTTTAGACAGGCAGCGCAAGAGAAGGGCATGGACGTCGCACTCTCGGCTGCCCTCAACGCCATGCTGAGCGCTATGACTCGCGGATCTGGGGCTGGGACGGTCTCCGTTCACGCTCTGACCCTCGTCCGCTGCCTCATGGAGATGAACCTGGCCGAGATCGGCAAGGCTGACGAGAAGTGAGTCAGTTCCACGCCACCGAGCCTGACCACAAGCGAGCTCGGCAGTCTCGTCGAGACGTTCCACTACCACCTTAACATCGGTGAGCAGGGGCGCAAGCGGTATTGCTCACCGGAAGGCCACACAGTTATCAACGAGCTTCACAACAGGGGCGAAGCCATGGACCACATCAAGGCCATTGCTTGGGTCTACAAAACGGGTGGGCTGACCGGAGGGCATGGTCTGACGCACCAGCTTTCAACGCTGGGGTTCAAGGCGCAATGTCCTGGAGTCCAAACCTCGTCGCCAACATCTTTGATACCACGTCTCAGGTGATGTTGCCCGGCGTGGCATGGCTGACCGCTAGATCATGGACCTCGTGCAGCTGATGCCTGAGCTTGACACCGATCCCGAGCTCCTCCTGCAGCGGGTCATGGCAATGTTTGCATGCTTCACGGGCAACAGTGAGCCACCTTCAGTTAGAGGCTGACACTACAGTGGAGGTGTATCGAAGCATGGAGGAGAGCGAAGAGAAGGTGCGTAGGTCCCCGTCTAAGCTAATGTCAGTTTGTCCTGCTTGGAAACCTCCTCGACTACATCGCCGAGGTCCGCCCAGCCATCAGTGCAGCTTCTGCTGTGGAGCACTCGGACGACAAGGGAGCCCGGCTCGAGAGCCTGCGCGTCGCCCTTTCGATTCAGGAGGCGGAGCTTCTGTGCGAGCAGGGCAACTGGGGGGAGCTGGAGAAGGCGATGGAGGTGAGTCTGAGCACGATTACTCAGCTTACCCTAGGACGCGATCAGCGACGAGGCGGGACAATATGACACCTTAGAGGCGCTGGTTACGGTGCTGGTGAGCTGAGGTGAATCTTGACACCGCCGCTGATGCCAGGCGAACTATCCCCAGTGCCCGACCCACCGTGAGGCTCAGCACCGCGTGGCGCTGACCCCAGTTACGATCAAGATGCTCGAGTGCCTCATGGAGGCGCTCTCGCCCGAGCAAGACGCCGAGGGTGGACGCCTCGGTCGCTGGATGCACCACCTCGTTGCAGCTCTCCTCCACCGCGGCTCGGCCGAGGACGAGGAGAGAGCGTTCTTCCACCTGGAGAAGGTTGTCGGAGCGCTGAGCGGCCACGGTGCTGCCTCGTTCCCAGACGACGAGTGCAGATGGTTCGCGAGCATCGCGTATAACAAGGGCACGAGCAAGTTCAAGTGAGTTTGAACATTTACGTGAGCTAACAAGCAGCAAGGGCGACAGCCAGGGCGCCCGTCGCTGGTGTGAGCTGGCTCTGGAGATTGCGGGTCGTATTGGAAGCGCGCGCGGGCTGTACAACGACGTGAGTGACTGCATGGGGAGGAAGCTGACATGCAGATGGTCCGTCGTTACAAGTGCGTCCTGGCTCCGAGGGCCGCTCGAGCTGACCCCAGGATGCTGCAGCAGCGCTTCACCCCCCTCCGCCGTTAGGCCTAGCAGTACAGTGTGCATAGAGACGATACATGAGCATGATATGAGCATGATAGAATGATGTAGTATGCAGATAGTTCGAGTCCATGAAAGCATGCGCCTTACACCAGCCAGCCGCGGTAGACAGTCCCGCTCTCCTTCTCTTCGAGTGCGCGCTTAACCTCCTCCTCCGTCGGCTCGTCACTGACGCCCTTGGGTGCCTCGACCACATCCTCGTTGATGGGCATGAGCTCGTCCCCGGCGGCATCCGGCCACTGCACGACAAAAGTGTCGACAAAGTAGCGCAGGATCTTGCCCGAGAGGGAGAGGGAGCGGACGCGCGCAAACGACTCGACGTAGACGATGCGCGTGTGGGAGAGGCCGAGGATCTGGAGTCAGCTAGATCTTGGGGACGACGTACGCGGCGGATGTAAGCCACAGCGACGAGGACGACGGCGGTGCCCGGCCCGTTAACGAGGAGCACGTCGACCCAGGGGTTGAGGGGCGCGTCGGCGAGGGGGAGGAAGAAGGTGTGGAAGAGGGCGTGGAGCGCCGTCTTGGTGGCCGAGAACAAGCTCGAGATGTACCCCTCCCCGACCTTGCGGGCGCGCGGCAGCGCCACGAGCGAGTACCCGCTCCTCCTCCCCTTCTGCTGGTCCTTGGGCTGCTCGCCGCCCTCGAGCTCGGCGACAGCGCGCAGGCTCATCTCGTCCCCGTGGCAGTAGACGTACACCCTGGGCGAGTACCGCTTCCGATCGACGCCCTTGAGCAGCGCGCGCATCTCGGCCGTATGCCCCCCGCTCCCGAGGAACACGCCGAGCGAGACGCGGTCGCCGAGCTTGCGCCGCGGGGGCGGGGACCACGCGCTCGCCCCCGGCCGGACGAGCTGCACGCGCCGGATGAAGAGCCCGAACAGCGCGATGGAGGGGAGGATGAGGGCGGCCGCAAAGGCCTTCTGGGCGCGCGGGTGCCATTGCCGGAAGCGGGTGAGCTCGCGGGCCGTCTCGAGCGGGTCGATGGTGAAGAGGGCGACGGCGAGGATGCAGAGGAAGAGGAGGCCGAAGGGAATCCACACGGGGAGGGTGACGGGCTCGCGGCGGTCGCGCGGGGGCCGTTGGGGCGGCATGATGCGCGTGGAGTTGGGGGAGCAAGCGAAATTAGCGCCAAGGGGAAGGGCGTCTGTGCGGGGGCCGGTGGCTGCGACGCGTAGCGCGTGGCGTCACGCTATTGTTTGAGTAGGGAGAGTGGGAGTGGGAAGCGAGCGAGGCGGGCAGGGCAGGGCGTGTGATGCGTGTGATGGTGAGTGAAGAGTGCGAGTTGTCAGGTGATGCTCGAGGATGGAGTGACGGGTACGAGTTAAGCGCCAATCCCGAGATCATGTTGCGCAATCGACTCGCTCTCAACCAGTACCCAGAGTAGCCGATGCGACTGCTCTGCGGTTCGGGCAATTAGCGGTGGTGTTAGGAACTGGCTATTGGCTGCAGTCGCGGAGTGGTGGAGCGGAGGGCCGAGGCATAAACACTCTATTCTAATCGTCGGGTCTAAGGCTATTAGTACCGGATTAGACCCGAGGGGCGGATCCAGCGGATGGCGGAGAGAGTAGAGCCACGTGCTTTGGTCCGTCCCGACGATCCCTTTGGGATCAAGTGTGGTTGCCGGTGACGAAGGTGGCCCGGCACATCTGCTGCACTGCCTGCTGCTCTTGCTCTGGCGCCACTCTTTGTGATCTCTGGCAGCTTTATAAACATCCCCATCACTTCTTCATTCCCCGCTACCGACTTTGCCTTGTCCACCCTCCCCCTCCTTGTCGCTGTGCACCGCCCGCTCGCCGCGACACATGATCCTTAGGATACCGGCCTTCTGAGCTTCGGCGCCACTCCGCTCCACCTACCCCACACAGCAACCCCACACGCCACCACCACCACCCATCACAAAGCCACCACACCCACAAATACTTCTTCAACCACCACCACCACCGCGGCCAGCATACACACAATGACGTTCAAGTCGTTCCCGCTGAGCAGCGACATGGTGTCCGTCTCGGACGAGGACTACAACGGCATTTCGGGTGGTGAGTAATCCAGTGTTCGGTATCCCTCGGCATCTCCGCGCTGCCTCGGCGTCTGCTCGGCGTCGGTACTCTCGCCTCCGCCTCTTCGGGCATGGCTGACGCTAGCGCACCGCATCCTCCTCCAGATCACGGCCCAGATCCACCGCCTGGACGCGAGCCACAACTCGATCGGCACAAAGGGCGCCGTCTCGCTCTTCGACGGGCTCGCGAGCGCACGCCGGCGATTCTCGAGCCAGCCCGGCGCCGAGCTCTGGGGCATGACCGAGATCAACCTCGCCAGCAACACGATCGGGGACGACGGCTTCGCCGGGGCAATGTACTACGTCTCCAAGGACCAGGCCATGCGCTCGCTCTACATGCAGGCCAACGAGGTTACTGTGAGTCCCAGCCGTGTGTCAGCCGTTGTCTGGGAACTGCCTTGTGCCAGCCCGACGCGGCCCATGCATCCCAGGGTCTCGCGAGCGCTGTGCTTCTGTTTGCCGCGCCTGCGTGTGTCGTGTTGCGCGTAGCAGCCGGGGCGCGTGATATCGAGCGCAAGTGACGCACAACCCCAGACGTCATCGGCCGGACCAATTATGCCCCACCCCCTCCCCCAATTCAGTGGCTGACCATCCAGCTCGAGGCCATTGCAGACACGGTCGTCGAGCGCATCAACGCCTCCAACCTCCGCAAGCTCTCGCTCACGAGCAACCCCCTCTCCGCCGCGGCGGTGAACAAGCTCTTCGCCCAGCTCAACACGCCCCACCTCCGCGAGCTGCACCTGAGCATATGCGACCTGCCGCCCAGCTGTGTCCCTGCGATTGTCGAGTTCTTGCGCTCGCCCCGCTCGCAAAAGCTCGGCGTGCTCGAGCTCAACGCCAACGCCCTCGGCCGCCTCGGCGTCACCGCCATCCTCGACGCCCTCGAGAGCGCAAACTACTCGGTCTACCGCATCGGGCTGAGCGCGAACAATGCCGCCCCGGCCCGCGCCAACTCGCCCCTCAGCGACTCGGAGAACGAGGACGTGTGGCGCGAGACCCACGGCGTGTGGGAGAGCGACGAGGCCATGAGCCGCGACGACCCCCGCTCCATGAGCAACCAGATCAACAACCGCGTGCCGGCGCTGCAGAGCCGCAACGCCGAGCTGGGGCGGCGCGTGCGCAACGCCGCGAGCAGGACCATCGCCCCGCTCAGGATGATCGTGAACGCGCGCGCCCCGAGCGACGCCGAGACGGCGCAGCGCGTGCTCGCGGACGCGGCGCCCGACGCCGCCCCACCACCCCACTTCCCCCTCCTCGAGCTGCCGCCCGAGGTGCAGCTCGTCATCGCCCGGCACGCGAGCCAGGACGCCGACGCCCTCTCCGACGACCAGTGGGCGCGCCTCGTCAGCCACGCCAAGGACCCCGCGAGCCTCGGCAAGATGGCCGCGCGCATGAAGCGCGCACAGCAGTCGGTCCAGTTTGGCGCCCGCAACTACCGCGAGCAGGAGGTGCGCGAGGCGTGGCTCGGCGAGATGGGCTGCGAGTGGTGGGAGCTCGAGGACCAGCGGTACTGGGACCGCCTGTACCGCCGCGCACCCAGCCGCCGCCGCGGCGTCAGCCCCAACGGGCATCCAGACGCCATGCTCCCAAAGGAGACGTAACCGAGACGACAAGACGTCACGACAGACACTAGCATACATCTGTAACTTTGTACCATACTGCGCATGTGACTAATACTGGCTTGCAACTGAGACTCCCACATCGTCGCCTGCTCACATCGAGAACGCTAGAATCCCCACTCGTCCACCACGTTGGCCTGCCACACCCCTCGCCCCCACCGCCCAAGCCGCTGGCACAGCTGTCCATCAAGCATGCCCACCACCCCCGCGCTGCAGCGAGAGGATGGTCGGCATGCGTGAAAAACAAATGTGCCAGCCCGCTTGCGCAGACTGGTCTTTCACCTACCTTGCCCACAGGCCGTCAGTCACCTACCTCTACCCACCATGACACCCTTGGTCCCACTTCACCGTTAGCCGCGTACCTAAACTTACCGCCTGGGTTGCGGAGCCCGAGGACAGCCTCCGCAGCCTCCCTAGCTGGAGATGCTGGCGACCCCGCTCTATTGACGACGCCGAGCGGTTCTGGTGGTAAGGTCGATGACGATGCGGCTGCCGGTCGCCCCCTCGTCGTCCGAGTCGCCGGCAAGGTCGGTGTCGGTGTCTCAGAAGCGCCCAAGCCCTCACTCAGCCGCATCGACAGGAGAAGCGTGGAAAGATCAGAGGTCTGGGTATCGTAGTGGACTTCCGCTCGTCTTGCACTCTGGGTCGTCCTTTGGTCGCGTGTGTAACCACTTGGTCGGGGGTGTTGTAGGTCCACAGGAAGGGGCGCAGCTCCGAGTCGCTTGTCCCAGTTGGCGCCCTTGGCTTGTCGTCGTCGCCTATCACCCCCCATGGCAAGCCACCTGAAGAGGCTCGGCGTTGCCAGTCGTCTTCGCGGTCGTCATTGCGGTCGCCATCGCGGCCGTTGTCGCCACCGCCTCCTGGGGCGAAGAACGTATGCCGAGCGTCAGGCAATTGAGGTCACGCGCCCGAGTCGAGCTGAGAGCGTACGAGAGTCCCAGCTTCGGGAAGCGCTCCAGCCGGTTGGCCTGTGCGTGCATGACAAACCACGACTTCCCTGCAAGGTGGAAGTCGTTGTTCGACACGAATCCTTCGTGCGGCGGCGGCAAGGGTGAGGCGTCGGGTACGGCAGCGGAAGACGGTTGCCGGGGATGAACGTGCCGAGTGTGGCCGGCGCTTTGAGGTCCTTGTCCTGTTCGCGGATGTGTTCGTCCGGCAGGTACTGCTCAAGACGACGTTGGGGAGGCGAGGCGGCCGCATCGCCGAGGGTGAGCAGGCGCAGCCTGAGCCCTCCACCGAGCTGTCCACCACCGAGCTGTACACGGACGTGTTCGACGCGTTCGCCGAGAGCACGGTTGTTTCCTGCACGAGACGGAAAGTCTGGGCCTGGGCGACTTGGGGCGAGGAGGCGAAGGCGAAGGCTGGGAGGTTGCCGACTCGGAGGATGGCACGGACGTAGGGGTCGGCGCCGTCCACAAGCGCCGTGTCGACCGGCAAGTGAAAGGCGTTACCAGCCGGCAACGAGACGTGGTTGGCCGTTTCGCCGATGCCGAGGTCGCACACAACGGTGGCCGGTTCGCCTCCTTCGCCTGACGCGTCTCCTGACGCGCACCGCGCGTCAGAGACGAGGACGGCAAGCGGGGCGTGGTGCTGATTGTTGGTGTTGGTGCGGGCGTGGAGGCGGAGGTCACCCGTCTGTTCGAGATCACGACGAGCCGACTCGAAGCAGTCGGTGTAGTGCTTGTTGGCATGGATGCGGGCCTCGATGTACTCCACTGCGCGACTTGGCTCGACGCACAGGAAGCGCGTAACGAGCACACGCTGTGGGTCCCCGTAGGCCGCGAGGACTGGCGGCACCTCTATAGACGCACCGAGACGGCGCGCGCGGAAGAGACGCACGGCCGCCTGCGCGGCCCAGGACCTTGCCGCACCAGTACTTGATGTATGCAATACCAGCGCGTGCGTGGCGAAGAACGTTGTTGAACAAGGTCTTGACGTAGGCGGTGAAAGCACGGAGCAGCGGGAGTGGGGCGTTGTCGATGTCGGCTTGAACAGGAGCACCGCCGCCTGCGTGGTGGAAGACCTTGGCGCGCCAGGTCTTGACGTACTCGGCGACGGCACAGCGCCGGGGAATTTGGGCCTCGTCGATGCGCACGCCTCTGCCCGAGGCGACTTGGAAGACGCGAACCAGCGCCTTTCCCGCGTTACGGCGCGAATGCTGCCGTCGTGCTCGACAACGGTAGCGGTAGGGCGGCACGTAGGACCGTCGATCGGTAGAGGTATGGGCAGCTCAGCCGAGAGGCGAGGAGGGGGGAGTGCTTGTTGTTGGCACGAAGCACGGCTTCCAGAAAGGTGTAAAGCTGCTGTTGGCGAGGACGAAGCATGGCGCCAAGGGCAACACGTCACGCACAACTCCCACGGCTCGTGTTGCGACGCGTAGCAAGACGGCACGGACTCGTGCCTCGCTGGCACAGTCGACGCGCGAGCGAGGACATCGACTTCCTCGCGTGCTTCCCCGACGAGACGGACCCGTCCTCGTCGTTCAAGCTCGAGTCGATCGTGCTTTACCATCCTCCCACCGAGAAGGATGGTCACATCTCCGCCATCGTCCACCACAACGGATGGAAGCACGTCAGCGACAAGGAAGTCACCACTGCCGGCCAAGACATCGCGGCACACAAGGAGTATCACCGCCTCCATCCGCGTGTCGCCACTCGGAGGCGCACTCCTGGACAGACACTATCTCGGGGACAACGTCGTGATGGACGGTGCTCGCTTGAAGCGCATCGATGATCGGGCGAAGGGGCACACGTCCAAAGCGCGCTAGGCTGGCGTACAGCTCGCGGGGCCGGTGTGCAGGTATGCGCCGAGGCACACGCGTTCGCCTTGACTACCCTGCGACCGTCAGTCTCTCCGGTTTTCTCATTGCACTAAGCCTATGCAGACTCACCGTTGCCCAGATCCCCCACACGGTCGAGTCAAAGTGCTCGCTAGTCCAGGATGGCATGATTGAGAGGAGACAGGCGCCGCACTTGGAATAGAGGGGGCCAAACGCATCCACCACAGCCGAGTAGTCGGAGCGCCCGTTCACCATCTCCCCGGACCTCGACGCGTGTGGCTGCTTCTCGGACCAGTCCTGTAGGACCTGATCGCACGCAGCCGACGTTCCGACCCGCATTTCGAACTTCAGCGTGACCAAGCGACACACTCTTGTTGCGGAAGACGCGCTTTATCGTGGTCGACGGCGAGATCGGCTTGTCGACGGCGCTGTCCCGCACCGTGGGCGCGGCCTTGGTAGCGAGGGCGATTATCGCCCGGCGGGAACCGATCTTGTTGAGTGGCAGCGTCTCCTCGTGCCGAGTTCAAAGCCGACGGGCGGCCCAAGGGCAGTGTAAGCTTGCACGATCCAGCGGAGGACTTCGACGAGGAGGTTGGCAGCGAGGATGGCGTCGACACTCGAGCCTTGCTCTTGACGTCCATGCGCGTGGCACGAGGAGAGCCGACACGAGCACGCTTGTGATCGAGTTGCGGCGCTAGCGGGCTGGTGCGCTTGGGAGCCGTCGGGAGAGGGGGTGGTGGTAATCGGGGTGTCCGGCGTGATGCGGAGGTCTTCCACATGTGGAAGACGGACTTCCACACCTTCATGGACGCCCAACTCGCTCGCGCCGACGCACCGGGGCTCACGCTCTCGGAGCTCATGCTCTCGGGGCTCCCGGGCTCGAGGTCCACGCGCTCGGGCGGCCGCTTGGGGGGGATACGGCGGGTACGGCGGGTGTGGCGGCAAAGGGGGGCGAGGCGCGCCGTCGGTAGCAACACCGACATAACCTTCGGGTTCTTCTCGAGCGGCGCGGACGCCACCGCATTCCGCAGCGGCGCCGGTGGCGTCACCATCAAGAACGTCTACGACGTTCAGAAGATCCTCAACCCACTCCTCGGCTTCGGCCCCATGGAGTCGGTGAACCTCCAGTCACTGGTGGCTCACCTCACCGGCAGCTCGGTGCTCTTCCAGGAGCGTGTGTGTCGGTGGTTTGTCAAGGAGACGGCCAGCGCAACGGCCAGCAAGAACTCGACCCGCACGGTAGTCACGACCACGTTGTACTACCAGCCCTCGGGACAGTTCGACTCTCGCCAGGTCAAGGGGCACACCTGCGTCATCGACGCCGCTGCCGTCGGGCACATCCACCGCGTGTTTCACAAACACGGCGGCGACATCAACGAGGTGCCGGAGCCTTTCAAGACGTACCCGCTGGCGCGAGTGCCGCGCGCGCCTGCCCTCGAGAGCATGGCGCATGGAGCCCCGGTGCTGGCCGTCTTCGGCCTCCCTCTGTGTACGCGCCACGCAGTGGTGCGCGGCGTTGATGCCAAGCAGCGTGTTGCCAAGGCATTCGTCGCAGACGGCTGCTTCGTCCTGCAGCTCGAGCTCAACGCCGACGACGACGGCACCGACGAGGTCGCCGTCGCCTCGATCCTCGCCGTTGCCAAGGGCGCTGCGACCAGTGCCTGCCATGGTATTGGCTACCACCCGACTCTGGTAGTTGGGCGGGCGATGACGCATGGCATCGGTGTCGCCACGAAGGTCGACCTTGGCGTGGCGCAGGCGGCACTCGAAGGCAGCAAGCGCCGTCCCAGGATCCCAGGACTCCATCATGGGCGATCGTCTTCCTTGGCCAAGTCTTCGCCCAACCGGACGATAAGACGGACGGCAACATGGGCGCCAGCAGCAGCGAACTCCTCGACGACTCTCCCCCGAGTATGACGAGGACGGCTTTGACCAGCGCGGCATCAAGGCGCTCAGCCAAGTTCCAACCCACTTCCTTCGCGCCCTTCGACCGCTTCAGCATCTTCAACAACGAGTCGATACGCGAGGACGAGTGTGCCGAGCATTACGTCACCTGCGGCGGCGTGACCGCGCACACGGTGATTGCCGGCAACAACCAGAGCACCTATGTGCGCTTCAAGCGCGGCACCATCAAGCCCGACGCCGACCCGGCTGAGGCTCCCGTCACCGGCACTGGCGGCAGAGTCAGGGGAGCTTACGAACCCTCGGGGCCGGATGGTGTCGCGAGGGCCGCCGAGGGCAAAGAGATAAGCCTGACTGCTGTCCTCCCAGGCCCCACCAGGCCGGAGGCAGTAGTAGTCGCGCGAGGAGATGTTCTTGATGGGCTCGATGTGAGCCCGGTGCCGGAGGTCGACCATGCCGGCGTTGCTGTGATCGCAGTCACAGAAGCCGATGCCTGGGCAGGCAGTGTTGGAGGGGATGCTCGGGGGGGAGCGCGGCAGCGGCCAGGTGGTTGGCGTGGCCTCGAGGCCCCGGACGGTGCAGAGGTTGCAAGCGCACGACCTCACACCTCCGACGGCGATGTTGCGCCAAGCGTACGCGTCGTCTGTGTAGAGGGCCGTGCCCTGAGGAAGGGTGAGCCGAGCTCCCACGGGGAGCACGGCGAAAGTGCCAGTGGCGGTCTGCACAGTCGTTTCCTGCGGAAGACGGAAGGTCTGGGGCGGAAGCTCTGAACGCGGAAGGCCACGTTGTCCGACGACACGAGGGTGAAGTTGCCCTCGGTCCACTTGGGGTCGACCTCCGGGGCCTTCTTCTTCTTGGCTGACCGGGTCTCACGCTCGTACGGCTTCTCCGAGCCGTTCGATTTCGAGCTCTTCTCGCGGTCCGGGCCTAAGCCATCGAAGCTGCTCGAGGACCTGAGGCGGCGGAAGATCATCGTCCGGAAGCGACATCAGGTCGGCAGAGAACAGGGCCCGCGACCACGACCTAAAGAATCTTGGGCCCATGGCGGCGAGTCGTGCTGGGACTCGTAGTGGTCGCTGACAGTGAACGCTCCCCCGGGAAGTGGGGCATGCCTCGTCGACAACGCGGTACGCCTTGCTTGGCGAGAGGCGTTGGGGGATACCGCCGTACAGCTCTGACAGATCCTCGGTGGCCTTGCCGTTGGCGTCTTCGATGTGGGCATTGTAGTGGGCCACCTGGGCTCTTGGCAAACTTGCTCGGGGTGTGCGTCGATCACCCATGCCTCGACCGTGGCAATGGTCACGCGGCGGTGCAGGTAGTCGGACGGCGCCTTGGTGATGGCGCCCTTGTGATGAGCGACAGCGTCCCGAACGTGGTCGTTTGCACGCTGACGCGTGTCCTCGCGACCACGAGAAGGCGAGCGACCACGAGAAGGCGAGCGACCACGAGAAGGCGAGCGACCACGAGACCAAGTGCGGGCCGCCCTTACGCTCTCCGGTCCACAGACCGCGAGCTACTCGCCCTCACGCTTCAAGCAGGGGAGCACTACTTCACCAAGCTGGCACACAGCTTGACCGGCCGGGAAGCGCTCTACTCGCTCCCTTCATGGCCTCTGTCCGACCTCGATGCGAGCCGCGGGCGCCATGGAGGGAAGGAAGGTGCCTCCCGGGTCCAGAAGCTCCCAGTCACGAGCACGAGCGCTTCCCCCGGCGGCGCGTCTGGCACGCATGCCACGTCTAAAGCCGGTACCACGCCCGCGAACGACAGTTCCGAGGCCAGCCTCTCTTCCCTCTCTCAGAGCGAATCCGCCTCGCAGACGGCGAGCGCTCGGCTCACCCCCAACGCGCCGCGCGAGCCCACGCATCAAAAGAACAGGAGCAAGCGACGGTCACGATACGAATACCACCGTACGGCCGTCGACCACGGCGCTCGGGTGGGACAAGGGATCGTCGAGGGGTAGACGGACAGGCAGCCCAGCCGGGATACGGGGAAGTGGGACGCCTCTCGCATGGCTCGTGCCATCTCGCGTGCGACGACGCACCTCCACGGCCACCCTATCGTCGATGACCTGCCTGCGCTAGGGTGGGCTGCGCGCCTTGTGAAGTGGCTGTGCGAGGTGACGGTGTCGCCGAGGGACGGGGTGCTTCCAGACAGTGCCGCCCTTCCGACTTCGAGATCCGGTGCGCCTACGTCCCGCAGGGCTCGTCGGCTTGCGCTGCGTGCCGCTTCCTCACGAAGACGAAACACAGTGCGACCTCGTCCTGGCCTTCGACAACAAGAAGTATCTCCCCACTGAGCCTGTCGGTCGACAAGAAGGAGCTCCGTTCCGGCCTGGACGACCTCAAGGAGAACGTCGTCCTTCTCCTCACCGGTGAGGGCGTCGTGATGAACAAGGAGTTCCTCGAGGCTCGCGGCAAGCTCTTCAAGTGACGTTTGCCGACAAGTATGACGAGACGATCGGCACCGCCGGCACCGTCGAGTGGGACGAGCACGGCACGGCGGCGAGGTCGCGAAGTAGAACCGCTTCGAGCTCGTCGAGGCGCGGCCAGAAGTACGGCGCCATCGCTCGAAGCCCCGTGGAGCTTCTCGCCGAGCGGAGGACGAGGACGTCGCCTTCTTCGTACCCATCTCGCCCATCGAGAGTCGAGAAGCCGCCGGCAGACCAAGTCCACCCCTCGCGAGGACCGGCAGACTCGGAGTGCGCAACCAGCCAGCGTCGGGGAGGAGGCCGTAACGAGGCCAAATGGAACGGTACTGGGCGACGAAGAAGAGCCAAATGGGGGCCGGCAACTGTCGTTCGGTGCCAAGGACCCCTCGGTGGCATGGTTCCAGCGTGGCCAGCTATTCAACACCGGCTTGGACGAGTCGGGTTGAGCGTCGTTGTGGTCCGGGCTGAGGTCGCTTGGACCGACGTCGACCGAGCATGGCGCTAGTCCTGCGCGTGCTGCACGCGAGGTCACTGGCGATCTGCATCACGTAGCCGCCGGGGTTGCCCGTGTCCAGGCAACGGAGACCGTGGCGAGCGGGTCGAAGACCTCAGGAGGTGGAGATAACGACGCCAGCTGCCGCCCGCTCAGTACGACCCCGAGGGAGGGGTCGCATGTGGTTCGGGAAGTGTGTGTGGCAAGGGAGCACGCCGGCGGCCCTTGGGTCTGGAAGAAGTGGCAGGGCTATGAACTGGATCTTGCAGCGTACGGCTGTCGAGACGCGGGAGACCAACCCCGCGCGGCCTGGCTCCGCCTGGTTGAAGGGCACGAGGGCTTGGTCAGCAGGCTCCCCCAGTTACGGTGCCCCAGCGGTCGGAACCCCCACTTGTCGTTCTCTGGAGGGGGCAGACCAGGTCTTGAAGGGACTCACCAGCAGAGTCGGAATCTTGCTCAGCGTTGGGGAACTGGTGCGCGGGGAAAGTCGCCTGTCGATAGCGGTGGTTGCGCCGATAGACGATCTCCGTCTCCGTGTTGCGGCTGGTGCGAGTGAGGCTGAGGGGTGTGAGGGGTGTGTGAAGGGGGGAGTGGTTGGGTGGGTGGGGGGGGGGGGGGGGGGGGCCCCCCCGGTGTGGGGGCCCGTGGTGAACGACCACAACACCAAAAACCCATGGGGCCCCGGGTGGGG
>JAMALN010000501.1:0-18854 GCA_023630115.1 Cutaneotrichosporon sp. PK4640 | reverse complement strand
CCGCGCGGGATGGGGTCGCGAGTGAGACGACGACGACGACGACTTCGCCTTGGGCGCCTTCTTGGGCGTCCGCTTCCCCGCGGACTTCTTGGGGACGCGAGGGGTGAGGAGCTCCTTGTTGATGCTGGACGGGGAAGAAGAGAGCGCGATGGGTGGCGACGGTGCCAATGTGTTGGGGGTTCTCTCGCCCTCCGCTTATCTCCTTGGAGCTCTTGGAGCTGGTGCCGTCCAACATCGTCGAACCTGCCACCAGCGACCTTACGGTCACACCCTCGTCGCCCTCCACCGTCGCTAGGAGGGGTGAGGCGGGTCAAGAGATGGCGGACAGGAACAAACAAGACGGCGGCACAACTGTCGGAGTGTTCACAGGAGGTTGTGGACGGGGATGATGGGTATTGCACAGCGAGTAGGTGCAGGGGGACAGGGCGGCCGGCAGCGACACGCCCGTCGTCGATTCGGACGACAGCCGCATCCTTGTGCCCGCGACGCTGTCGCCCAACCCACCCCGCGCCACACCCCACAGCCCCTTCAAGTCGCCAGACCTCTCCCCTGTCGACCTATCCGAGCCGTTGACGGTACCGTCGGCCTGGCTCGAGTCGCAACCCCAGGTCACCTCTCCCCCGCTCGAGTTCCTTGAGAACGTCATGAACGACGTCCTCCACCGCCACCCCACCGAGGCGGGCGGGGCGTACCCCGTCAAGCTCACCGACGTCAACGTGCGGTGGCCGAGTGAACAGGCTTGTCGGCCGCGCGCTTGTTGTGTTGCCCGTGGAAGGCCAGCACCGCCGGGGCCGCAGGGGTAGGAGCGGGGCGCATGGATCTTCAGGGAGCGCGGGGCGAGGACGCACGGGCCAGTGTCGACGAGCTCGAGGTTCCGGGGGTTGGTTGGTACCCTGCGCGCGCCTGCGCGTTGAGAGCCGGGTCGGTTGGCAGCCCGAACCGCGCGAGACGCTGCCCGTGTGCGACGGGTCGGACTGCGGTCGGGAGTGCGGGCTGGGATGCGCGGTGACGCGGGCGCGGGAGGTCACGTAAGGGTGCGTCTAGCGGCGTGCAGCATTGGAGGAACGGGCAAACTGCGCGAGGGCCGACGGGGAGCAGAAGAAAGGATAGTGTCGAGAATGTGAGGGTACATTCGGTTGTCGAGAGAGACGGGACGGGGAGGGGGAAGATGGGGTGCGCGGTGGCGACAGCGCAGCTGAGCCTGGGGGGACAGCTCGGCGACATGGATGAGCAGGGGGAGGGTTGAGAGTGACGCTGGGACCAAGGGGTGCACGGTGGCGACAGCCTATGAATTGGAAGATGCCACGGAGAGGGTGGGTGAGGATGTGTGTGGCTTGGCTGGCCGAAGAGGTAGAAGCCGGCGGTAGCGGTGTTGATGGCCTGGGTGTGGGTGGGTCGCAGGTGTTGGCCGTCAATGCACGTCGAAGTGCAGTACGGCGGAGGACGAGCAGGGCCTGGCGTCAGCGGGGTACGCGGTGCAAGCCGAAGGTCCTGGCGAGGTGGAAGGCGTAGGGGGTGCCACGGACCATCGCCAACACGCCACGACTTACAGCTCTTCCTCCCCCTATCGTTCTACACACCATCTTCGTCGTCGGCATCCGCGCGGGCGACGAGAGGTGCCAGTGCCGCAGCGCCAGCGTACGGACCAGCCGGTTAAAAGGTGGGGGCTGGAAGTCTGACTTCCTCGCCCGTCAACTCTCAACACCGAGCGCCACCAGCAACACCCACCCCTCCCCAAGTTCCGCATCATCTCTGGAGACACGAGGCCGGGCACTGCCTCGGGTGCAACGGGTGGGCGCGTGCCAACGCTTGCTTGTCGAGCGAGTAGAAGGGGCCGAGGGAGGACAGGTCAGACGACAGCGAGGACGAGTCGGGCCAAGGGAGGAGGGGAGGATGTCTCGAGGGCTTCCGTGGCTGGCGTGTCAGCCCCGCAACCTTCCTCCGCCGAGACTCACGTCTTGCCTTGTGCTGCTGCTGGCAGTATCCTGCGTCACCGGACGCCTGTCGCCTGTCATCCCCATTGGAGACGGGCTTGTTGCAGCCGTAGCATGCCTTCCGGCGAAGGACGCGAAATGTGAAGATCGACGTGAATGACGCGCGCCAGACATACCCGAACGCGTGCCGAGGTAGTCGAGGATCGAGGAGCTTGGGAAGACCGCGTGGGCGTCCTGGGGACTGCGATAGTCGTCGGTGAGACCGTCCTCGTGAAGCGCCTTGAAGCGGTGCTTGAGGTCGCCGGTGAATGCCTCGCGCTGGAAGGTCTACGACTCCTCCTCCTTCGGTAGGCAGGCAGGCGGACGAGCTGGTGAGGTTAAGGTTGTTGGGATCAGGAAGAGGTGGGATGAGGAAGATGCGAGCCGCGAAGCAGGTCTTATGCCCCGCTGGCGGCTCGGTGGTCGTGCCAACCACCCCCAAACAGCCTGCTTGGCCAGCTCCCTGCCAGCCTCTGCTCGCCCCGACGCCACCATCCCTCGGCGTTCACACGGTCCGAGCGCAGGCACTCGCCACCTGCGCCGCCAGATCTCGGCGTCAGGGGCGTTCACTCGTCCGATGATGGACTGGGAGTGTGGCGGAGCAACCTTGCACCGACGCGGGGGTGGAGTTGCCTCGTCCACTCGACACCGGCCAGCGGAGTGTGGTGGGCATGTCCCAGTCGGCCAGCCTGCGGAGGAGCAAGTCGCGCGCCGTGGCAACATGAGCGGTGGGGACTTGCAAGCGAACACGTGTCCGAAGCACGCCGCGTGCCTGTCGACGCGTCCGAGCTCTGCCTCCGACATTACCGGCTTGGTCGCGTCCTGGTGCCGAGGGGCCGAAGGCACCAGCGGGATGGGCGGGTAGGCGGGCGCGACGGCAGGGGGTCGGGTCGCTGGCGGAGGGTGGGAGAGGACGAGGAAAGGAGGCCAGAAGCTACCCCCGTTCCTGCGGGGCGAGAGCTTGTGTGCTCCGACGCCACCCCCTGGGCCTTGATGGGCAGGTGCTGCGGCGGGCTTGCTCTCTGCGCCGGCTCTGTTGATCTGTTGTACAGCGCGCGAGGAGGGCTTTGTGTTGTGAGTATTGATCTCGAGTGACGGCATACTTGCCACGCTTTGGGGTCGGCTGGAAGGCGCGTTGTTGCGCCCATCGCGCTGCTCGCGCAACTGTCACTGTCGTGAAGGTGAACTTGGCCGTTCATTGCACATTGTGAAGCGGTGAGTGGACGTGACCGTAGATCGCCACGGCGCTCGGCGTTGATCCGTCGATCCTCGTCAGTGTTGTTGCCATCCACCAACAGGCGAAGTCGCGAATCCCCGAGCCCGTGCGGAAGCTTACCGGACACGATTGTCCTCGCCGCGTTGCCAAAAGCGGCGCCTGCGACCGCCGACATGTCACAAGAGGGTTGTGCTGGCGATCCCCAATCCGCACGCACGTACCGACGCTGCTTGTTGAGCGACGCGGATCACGATCTAGACAGCAACAGCCGACAAGGGGAGGCAACCTTGACCACGCCGAGTGCGCTTCCGGCGGCCCGTACCACATCCCGGGATCCGGCGCTAGCCTCCGAGGCATGCCGCATTTGAGTTCGACCCGGTGCCTTTGGAAGCGAAATGCGGTGCACGCGGTGCAGGTGGTGAGTAACGGACCCCTTGCGCGCGAGTACGGCACTGAGCTTGTGGTTCGGTTAGAGGGGAGCCAATGCGATGGCGCTGGTGTCCGGCTCGAGCGGAGACGAAGCGATAGGCACTGGGAGATGCAGAGGTGGCCGACAATGGGCTGGGGGGGAAGGAAGTGCAGAGGAGAAGGGGATCTGCTGACAAGAGGTGTTCTTGTTGAGGATCGCCAGAGGAAGGTGGAGAATGCGAGATTTGGGTGGGGACGGGGCTTGTTGTGTGATCGACAGTAACGCCAAGAGAATGATTTACGTAACAAGTGCTTCACGTGGACGTGGGCCCACAGACCCCGCGTTTTGGGTGGAGCGCGGGCGCGGTGGCTGCAGTGGTGAGGGCATGAGGGTGGCGCGGGGATGAGCGTTACGCGCGCAGGAAAGTTACCCTGCCATCTGTCGACGTTGTTATTGCCTCCTCGATCTCCTCTCCCCCATTACCATTCCACGCAACCCGCCTTCCATCATCATCTTACTTTACATCTCATCCTCCTCTACTCGGTCATGCCAACACCCCCATCATGACAACCCACTTCCCCCTCCCCTCCCCACCAGCTTCCCCAACACTCGAAGCCGCAGACGGCTCCCCACTCGGCGACTACCTGGCTGGTACGTCCCCGACGCCGCTCGTGCCATCGCGCCCCTTGACCTACAAGGGGGCCGCCCCCCTTTTCGCCCACTCTCCGTCCACTAACACGACAGAGGCCGAGCGGTCGTTCGACGACCCGCCACCCATCGACGACGCTACTATTAGGCGGAGACGTCCCCGGTCTCGCGAACGCGTCGCGCCACTTGCCACTGCCGAGCACCGCCGGACACCAGCACCCCTACAACCCATGTCCGACACCGAGAATGCCGAGGCCGGACCTAGCCGTCTCGCCGCGCCCGCGAGGATAGACTCGCCACCGCGCGACGAGTTCGCCGAGCGCTTCAAGTACCTCGTCGCATCGAGCGGGCTGCTGGAGAAGACGCAGATCGCGAGCCTCGGGACAACAGACATCGACGTCACGCCCTCCAAGGCCTCTCCCTCTTCCCCATCACATTCGCACACGGACGTGCACCCGGCCGCCGGGACACACGAGCTGCTGCGGTGGGACATAATCGCCGCCATAGCAGCGGTCGTCGCTGGCCTCGTGTACATCCTCGGCCCGTCTGCCAGCCTCATCCCTGGCACAGCGCTGGCCACGGGAGTAGCGCTCTACGCACGGAAACTCGTGAGTGGTTCCGCGCGTTGCCCCCTGACGTCAAAGGCCGAAGCCCCCTCTGAGCTCGCAGAGGAAGACGAAGATGACGACGCGGACGCGCATCGCGAAGACGCCCCCGAGCGCCCCGGCGAGGACACAACCGGTCGTGCCCGTGTCATGCGCGGGCTAGAAGGCCTTCTTGACGAGTCCAAGGCGCTCGACCAGGCGGTGCTGGCTGCGCTCCAGCTCCTCGGGCCGCGCCCCGACGACACCGACCACGCGCACGAGTTGCGCATCGCACTGCACCGCCTGTTCGAGGACATGACGGACAGCCTCGCAACGGCGACTTCCTCGCTCACGACCATGTGCGACCGCAGCGAGCTCTCGGTGTTGAGCAACATGTACGACGTGCAGCTCGTCGGCGGGCAGCGGAGGCGGCGCGCCGACAGCAGCGAGGACGAGGACGCGAGCCCATCGGCGATCCACAAGCACAACCGCCCACGAGCGGGCTCGTCTGGGCCCATGTCCCCACCCGCGCCCATGCCCGCGTCGATGTTGTCACCAACTGCACGACACGCGAGGATGCCGATCCGCGCCCTTGCGCCATCGCCTCTGGACGCGAACGACCGGTTCACGAAACTGCCTAGCCGCGGGTCCCCGCGGCTTGCCCGCACGAGCTACAGCGTCGACTGGAACGCGCGTCCACAAAGGCCAAGCCGGCCGGAGACGGACATACGCTCGGACGGCGAGGAGGGCAGTGACAGCGTGGCCTCGGCCGCATCGACCGAGAGCAGCTGCATGCCTGCCTCGATTGCCGACGACCGGTCGCTTGCTGGTGCGCTTTCACCGCCCCTAGTGTCGAAGGGACTTCCCTTTACACCCAAGCGTGCTTCTCCGCTCGTCCAGACGCTCGCGCGGCTTGAGATGCCCGAATGGTCACGGCAACCGCCCACACCCCAGTTCCCCTCAATGAGCACGAGACCCAGCCAGTCGCCCTTCCGCCGGTCACTGCAGGACATTGCATACATACCGTCACCACCAGTGTCCAGCCACGAGAAGGCCCAGAGCCTGGCCGTGGCTCGGGCCACATCCTCGATGTCGAGCGATAAGCGGAGGTCGCTGCAGACGCCGTTTAACGGCAGCTACCCAACGATCGACTACACACGAGACGATGTCGCGCTGGCCACCAGCTCCAACCTCACTCGCGCGCGCTCGCTGCCTCACTCTGACAAGGCCAGAGTGCACTCTGCGCAGTCTGCGCAGTCTGGCGTTTCCTCCCTGCGCACGTCACCTGGGAGTAACACCACGCGCCCTGACAGTCCAAGCGGCCTGAAGCGTCTGTCCCTTCTTTCGGACCGAACGAGACCGAGTATACCGAGCACGCCGGGCTCCAAGCGGACCTCGCTCCTCTTCCCGGACGCCATGGCGCGCGACGCGTCCTCGCTCGGATATGGCCGCTCGCCCCTCCGCCCACCACCGATCCAGAGAGTCGCTTCCATCTCGCCCCTCACCCTCGGCGGCCTCAGGGCCTCCCGTCTCGGCGTGCACCTGAAGCGCCGGCGCATGGCGTGCTGCTTACTCGGCCTGCGTTTCCGCGAGCCAGAGGAGAGCGGGTACTGGGACGAGGTGGACCTCGTGCTGCGCGGCGTCATGGACACAATGTCCGAGGCACTCACCCGCCTCGAGGCATTGCGCGCCGACGCGGAGCGCGAGACGAACGCGATGCAGGCGATCGCCGCCGCCGCCTCGCAGACGTTCCCCGCCACGCCCCCTCCCAAGCACGCCCTCCCCTCGCTCCTGCGCAACCACGACTTTGCTCCTCGTGACAGTGCGGAGCAGGCCCTTCTGAGCAGCATGGACGACCTGCAGCGCCTGCTTGCACGGGTATGGGCCAAGACGGACGAGGTACGCGGGCTCGTGGTCGACGGCGAGACGGACTTCACGATGGTGTGGGCCGACATGCGCAACGACATTGGCAACATGCTCCGTCACGTCGACCGCAACCGCTTGCGCCTCGAGGCCGACGCGGACATCGACGACCCCGAGCGTGAGGAGACGCCGGTCCCACCGCGCATCCCCGAGTTTGCGCGCTCGTGGGCCGAGCCCGAGCCCGGCCCGGGCCCAGAGGAGATCGAGCGGCTCGTCGAGGAGGACGACGAGGCGGACACGGCGCCCGACCTCCCTCCAGCGGGCGTCGACGAGGTGTTCGAGGCTCACATCCCCGCCGCGGCGCCACGCGCGCGCTCCGCCCTCTCCCGCGAGGAGCGGATCCAGCTGCAGCGCGAGGCACGGGCGCGGGGCATGACCATGGCGCAGCTCGAGGGCGCCAAGGACCCGGCGCGGGCGGCCGAGATCCAGCGGCAGCTCGAGGCTGAGCGGCTGCGGGCAGTGAGTGGGGAGATGGTGCAGGAGCTGCAGGGCATGTTTGGGGCGATCCGGCGCCGCAAGGGGATGGACGAGGAGGAGTAGTACGCCTGTCTGTATAGTCGCACTTGTACATATTGTGCATTGACCGCATTGCATGCAGCCATAATCGGTATCCATATATCCATGGCAGGAGAGTGGTTTAGCCGTGTCAACAAGGACCAAGGGTTCGGTCATGAGCGGGCAGCGGAGGGTGGATGAGGCCGATTCTGAGTAAGGATAGCGGGAGTAAATCCAGTAGCGTCGGTCGGGTGTGAGGAATCCGGTGGGACGGCATGCGAGAGGCGGCAAATGACGCGACTGGTCCATGGTCCATGACGGGATTCGGTCACTCTCACTGCACGCACGCAGCAGCACCCCAGCCCACCTTCCTTGACCTTCCTTGAATCCCCCCCAGCCTAGCGCACACCCTCCCACCGTAGGTATTGCCTCACTCGCACTTCCCACTCTCCTCCTTCCTCTCCATCACTCTCTCCTTCCTCACCACCAACAACTACTCCAACAACAACAAACAAAATGGTCAAGGTGCGTCTACCCTTCCCCATCCGACTTTCCCCTTCCTCCTCCTCACACCCTCCCCCTCCTTCGCCCCGTACATCACCGCAAAGTCCACTTCACCGTACTAGTCCCCGTTCCTTGGTGCTGACGCCATTCACCTTAATGCCTCATCCGCCCGTATATGCCGCTTTGCACTCTCCAGGCTATCGCTGTTCTCAAGGGTGACTCCAAGGTCTCCGGCACCATCACCTTCACCCAGGACGACAAGGGCGGACCCGTCTCGGTCACCGGGAAGGTGAGTGTTACGCCGTTGCGGGTGGTGGGAAGGATGACGTGCTTGCTGCGGGCCAGTGACACGCCCGTCCGGCGGAGCGGGCTCTCCCTTGACAGAAGCTGGCCTCCCTGTCTGCTGGTCGCACGAGCACGTCTACGCCTTCCTCGCCTCGCCCGCCCACTTCCTCCCCCGCACCTCGCTACCGCTCGGTGCTTGCTCGGTGCTCGGCGCTAACCCCAGATCGAGGGCCTCGACGCCAACGCCCAGCGCGGCTTCCACATCCACCAGTTCGGCGACCTCTCGTCGGGCTGCACCTCGGCCGGCGCCCACTTCAACCCCCACGGCAAGAACCACGGCGGCCCCACCGACTCTGAGCGCCACGTCGGCGACCTCGGCAACGTCAAGACCGACGGCTCGGGCAACGTCAACGTCAACATCCAGGACTCGGAGATCTCGCTCGTCGGCCCCTACTCGATCCTCGGCCGCTCGCTCGTCGTCCACGCCGGCGAGGACGACCTCGGCAAGGGCGGCCACCCCGACTCGCTCAAGACTGGTAACGCCGGCGGCCGTGCTGCCTGCGGTGTCATGTGAGTCTCAGCTGCCGATGAGGGAACGAACAAGCTGACAGACAGTGGCATCTCTGACAACTAAGTGCGCTCTCCGTCCGTAGCTGAGAAGGAATGAGATGTGAAATGTTGAAGTACGACGCGGCGATCAGGCGGGCGCAGCTCGAGGTGGGCGCAGGTGGGGCGTGGGAGAGACTGGTTGTGAGGCAAAGTGTAAGCGGGGCGTCCCGCTCTCGCTCGGCAAGGCGGGGGCTCACGTATCGGAGGTGCTGAACGAGGAGCCACAGACTGAGTATCGAACGCGAGTGCACTATCACAATTAGCCTGAATGATCAGGCAGCTAGAGGGGCTGGTAGTCACCACGCTGACGATACCAGGAGGATGCGCGGGGATCTTCGCGCTCTCGACGAGGCTGACGGTACTCACGGGCATGGTCGGGACTGCTCTGCGGCATCCGCTTACAACCCACTGGGAATGAATGATGCGGACAAGCCAGCGCTATCTAGGCCGCTGAGGATCGACGAGAGCGGGAGAACCGCGACTAGCACTCCCATCCAGCCCCGCCCACTGCGACTAGACGGGCCACACACTTACACGCCTCGCTCCGCCCGTCTGAGCAACGTAGCCTGCTAACCTGCGGCCGGTTTCAACCACCTTCCCTCGGCGAACCTCGGCACAAGATGACCGGTAACGACACCCCCATCCTCCCCACTCGCCCCCCAGCGCCTCCCGCCCGCCTAGCTGATCAATGGGTATGCATGCTGTGTCTATCCTCTACTGCTTGGGCGCCGCGTCGCGCCACGTCGTGAGCACATTGCCCATGACGTTGGCCGGCGCCTCCTCGGGGAAGATCTTGAGGCGCTCGAGGCGGCGGTCGCGGAACGTGTTCTTTGGCAACATGCCGGACACGGCTTTGCGGATGATCTGGTGTCAGCTCCAGTTCCACGCAGCAGAGCTGCCTCCTCCGGCTCGGCTTACCTCCTCGGGCCGCCGCTCGCGGACACGCGTGATCGGCACAAACTTCTCGCCGCCCATGAACCCCGAGTGCTGGAAGTACGTCTTGTCCGTCGCCTTGTTGCCGGTCAGGCGCACGCCGAGCGCGTTGGACACGACCACGTAGTCTCCCGCGTCGACTGGGGTCAGCTCTATGACGGAGTTTGGAGCTGCCGTGCCCTTAAGCGGACTCACCGGCAGGGTCGTAGGTCGGCTTGTGCTTGCCCATGAGGACCCAGGCGATGCGGGACGCGAGGTTACCCAGCACGCGGTCCTGGGCGCTGGTGTGGTGCCAGACGCGCGAGAGCGCGAGCGCGGTCTGGTGTCAGCTCATGGACCCTGGACAGCTGCTCTTCGGAGGAGGCGTGAGAGGGCGGGGAACGGGGCGGGGCATGGTGCGCGAGGTCGTAGGAGCAGGAGGGCGGGGGGAGGCAGTGTCGAGTCACTGGCAGGACATGCAATGTCGGAGAAGGAAGGAGGACGAAGGCCGGGACGAGGGAGGTGAGGGAAGGCGAGGAGGTCGCGCGGCAGCGCGCAAGTCGGGGGCCAGGAGCGCCGCACCACACCGCCGGGCGCCTGTCCTGTAGCGTACGCGCCATCGCACGCCCTCGTGCGCCGCATGGTGATCTAGCGTCGTCTGTCGATGGTCGTTTACACCGAGGTCGCCCAGCAGTCGCAGTCGCGCGCCCCGCGCGTCTTGAAGCCTGCGTCCCTCGAGCCCGCGTCCCGCGCGTGTTCCACGCCGCCCCGCCCGCCTCCGGCGTGGCGCTTACCTTTCCCCTTGTTGCGGACATGGTTGATGGTGAGATGGAGTGGTCTCGAAGTCTCGAAGGGTCAAGGTTGGATGGCAAACGGGAGCAAATGGAAAAATCCGGGCGACTTTCGGCGTGGGTGGAGGTCCCTCTGCGGCTGCCTTCGGGAGGTGCACTCCTCCAGCGTCGACGAGCGTTGTGCATGCATGTACTAGGAAGAGGGGCATTGGCGATGATGGGTTCGGAGTAGATGCATATGACTACTCTGGCTGGACACTATTGTGCTCCCTCTGCTGCATGGAGCTGGATGGGATGCGTGCCGCCTGTCCTCCTCTAGGCTATCAGCACCCAGTGACCCGCGCTCCACGCCTCCCTCATCACACACGCGCGCACGCGCACGCGCACGCACGCGCACGCGCACGCACACACCAGCATACACATGTACCCGATACATATCCGCCTGCAATTGAGCTCTTCATCTTGCCGGCGTGTCTATAGCCTGCCGCCTAGAAGTGCAACTCCTTCAACGGCTCAGCCTTGATCTCCGAGTAGTCGAGGCTGCCGTCCTTGTCCTCGTCCACCTCGCCGACGAACACGCTGGTGTGAGCGGGCGATAAGGGAGGGAGGGAGCGGGCTGGGTGGGTGGGAGGGAGGGTGGGGCACGATAGGGGAGCACCGAGAGCAGATGAATCTCAGGCAGCATGATCTGCTCGAACGCGCTCGACACGGCAGATATAGGGCCAGCCCGCCCACCGCCAGCTCGTGCCCTCCGGCACTCGCACTTGCACTCGCACTGCACTCACATGTTATCCCCTTTGATCATGTAGAGGCCCAGCGGGACCATCTCGACGCCGTGGTCCGGGGCATACTCGCGCTCAACACTGTCCGAGAGGATGATGTTGCAGTAGTTGTCGCTGCCCTTGAGCTTGCCCTGGGGTCAGCTGCCAATCGAAACAAACAAGCGGAGCGTCAAGTGATGGATGAGGGGACACGGAGAGGGAGAGCTCGCACCCCGCGATCTGGAGATCATGGGTGCAAGGCGCTGCGAGCGCCGCCTCGCAGTAGCACGAAGGAGGTGGGATAGAAGGAGGTGGCCTAGCACTCCTGAGCGCACAGTAGCCACCGTGGGCCTACAGGCGCTGCGGAGCAGATGCCGAGGAAGGTGTCCGCCGCGGCGGAGTGATGCGGCGCGGGCGCAAGAATGCCTCGAGCGACCAGCCTCCCCGAGGCTCACTTGCTCCGTCGCGCCGCGCAAGTGCCATTGAAAGTTCTCGCCCGGTTCCACTCACCACAATAACGCGCCCGTCGTAGAGGACGACCTGGACGAGTTCTGGTGTCAGCTGGTTGGGGGGCTCGCAGCTGAGCGCAGCAAGGCTACTCACGGTCACGGAAGCCGTCGAGGGCCGACATGGCGCCAGGTGTCTGGCGCGGTCGATCGCGGTCGTAGGGAGATGGGAGGAGCCGCGATGCGGGAGACTGGAGGAAGGTTGGATGAAGTGTTGCTGTGGTGCTGACGTTGTTGGCGGCGATGAGGTAGTTGCTGCCAGAAGCTGGAGCGGAAGCAAATTCGTCCCACGCGCCTGACTTCTGCACTGACCCATGTTGCTCCATCTCGCCCTCGCGCACCCAAGACGCTCTGCGCCGACGCCGCGAGCCGACTACTGCGCGCTCTAGTAGAATCCGGATGCCATAATGCTAAATGAACAACAGCCGCTCGCTCCGGCACTCCCCCGCCAAGAAACCCCGCTACAGCACGACACACTTCTTGCCGTTCTTCTTGACCATGCGCGTGACGGCGGCGCCCTTGCGCAGGCTCTCGCGGATGGCCGTGTCAAACACCTCCTTGACACCCCGGCCCTCCTTGGCCGAGCACTCGAGGTAGCGCCGCGCACCGATCTCCTTGGCCACTTTCTCGCCCTCGGCCGGGGTCACTGGGGTGACGCCCTGCGCGGCCATCAGGCTCTTGGTGGTAGGGTCGTTTCGCAAGTCGATCTTGGTGCAGACGAGGAGGAGCGGGACGCCTTCGCAGAAGTGCGACATCTCGGGGTACCACTGGGGGTTAGCGGCGAGGGGAGGGAGCGGGGGTGGGTGGGGGTAAGGTGAGGGAAAGCTGGGAGGAGCAAGGGGGGCCAGACGGCGAGCAAAGAGGCCCCTCGACTCATCACAATGCCGCCATCGCCCGCGGGACGGGTCAAAGAGTGAAGAGGAGCGCCGCTGAAGACATTGGACCATATGGACCATGTAGATCCGCATCGACCGCGCACTTGTAACCTGTCCTGGCCACGGCCCACCCACATCACACATCACTCACCTTGTCGTACACGTTCTCCAGACTTGGCCGGTGGTTGCACGCAAACACGATTAGGATAACGTCCGTGTCATTGTACGACAGCGGCCGGAGGCGGTCAAAGTCCTCCTGCCCGGCCGTGTCCCAGAGCGCCATCTCGATCGTCTTCCCCGGGTCCGTCGGGTGCGGCACGTTGGTCACGAGGTTCTCGAACACGGTGGGCACGTATTCCTGCTGTCAGTTACGAAGAGAGCACAGCGTACCTCGGGGAAGCGGTTCTCGGCGTACACGGTGAGGAGACATGTCTTGCCGCAGCCTGGTGTGAGATAAGCTCGGGGCGGGTGTTTGCTCACCGCCATCGCCGACGACGACGAGCTTGCGCTTCAGGTCGGGGCGGCGGGTCGTGTCGATCTGGTGTCAGTGGCGAGCGGGGAGGGAGATGGCGCGCGGTCGCCGAGGACGGGGGTGGGAAGATGGGGAGGGGAGGGCCAAAACAAACAACTCACCGACATGGCGCCAGAGACAGGATACTGGCGTGGGGAGGTGGCAAGGAGGGCGAGTCGGTGGTGGCGTGCGGGGATCGAGTGGCGGGGCGGTGGCACTAGATGTCGCGGAGAGGAGGAGGAGGAGCAAGACGAGTAGAGTAGAGATATGGCGTGTTGTCAAGAGGCGAGCAACGTGAGCAGAGGGGTAGAGGGGGATGTGTTGATGGATGGGCGTCTCCCAGGGTAACTCGTGTCGCATGGCCCAGTCTAGCCGGCAGGCCCCTTCCCCCTACCGTTTTGATTCCGCACCCACCCCAAAAGCAGTCACGTCTGGGCACCCCACCATGCACCCATCCACAACATGTCCCTCGATAAACAAACTCTCTCACGCCCTACGCACTCGAACGCCAAGACCATCTCCGTCCTCTGCGGACAGAAGGCGTCACGCGTCGCCTCAGTTGCCAGCTGTCGGCTTGCCACCTGGGAGGTCTGCACGTCTGAGACGGCTCTGACGCAATTGAGCCCTGCGTAGCTCATGTATGTTGTTGACATGAAACCCTTTGAATCAACCGACCGCGTCTCGAACAGATCAACACGATCAACACCCAAGTCCTGCGACGTCGAAGCCACACACCCATGGCTGCGCGCAGCTGCGCGGCGGGCTGTGATGTGATCGAGGTTGCGTGGCATCGATCATCGAGCGAGGCGGACGCAGATCTCCGCCTGCCGCCTGTCCGCCCGTCCTCGTATCCGTGTGCTTCTAGCGCCACCACTCGTTGCCCTCTTTGTCTCTTGTCCACTCACCTTGGTCACCCTCGCATCCACTCTTACACCTATCTCTCTCTCTCCCTTGCTCCTCTGCATCTCTCTTCCTCCCTCTCTCTCGTTCTCCCTCCTACCACTCTCCTCGGCTCTCTCCATCCTCGCGGGTCCCCGGCCAACGGGTCCGGTCCAGTCACCTGCCCTCCAGTGGCCTTGGGCGAGCTACCCCGCACCACCATGACCGCAGCACCCCTCCCACGTCAGGCGACGGCAGTAGGCTGCGCGGCTGCGGCTGCGCCGTCAACTCGCACTACTAGAGGGCTACAGCGCACCACAGCGACACAGTCAACCCACGGCCAGCAGTAGCAGCTTGCGCCCCCCTCCACCTTCCCCCGAGCCGGGTGGACGACCGTGCGGGGCGTGACGTCGTCAACTGCGCAACCACCACAGTCACGCATGACCTCTCACCATCACCATCCTCCCCTCCCTCCATCCTCCATTGTGCTCGCTCACACACACTCTCTCTTCAGCTTGGCCCCTCGGACGCATCAACCATCACCGTGGCCCTCGCTCAGGTCCAGGTCTCCTCTGGCGCAACCACACAAGCGCCCTTCCGGCCTTCTCATGAACGCACACTGACGCCAGGCCAGCCAGCTTCCAAGCCGATCATCCATCCAACACCGAGCGCTCCCTCCCTCCCCCTCTCTATCGGTCCACTCACCTCTTCTCCATCGGCAACCCCGCAAGCACCCAGCAACTGATACATGGCCGCGGAACCCAACAGGTGAGCCAAGACCCAAAAACGATTCCTTGGAAGTAGCCCCGCGCGGGGGTCGAACCCGCGACCGTCGGTTCTTCATAACCCAAAGGATTTCTAAAAGACCGAAGCTCTAAACCTACTGAGCTAGCGGGGCGGCTGCTTCCGCGACTCAATTTCCCCGGTGCGCTTTTGCCCTTCCATTTCGTACCAGAGACGGCGCATCTTCAGCCCTCTGCGTCGTCGTATGCATCTGCTCGACCCCAGGCGCGTCTAGGTGTCTTAGCCGGATCATGGTGCAAAGAGGGCCAGGTACACGCTCATGCACGCGGCGTGGACGACTTGAACGCCTCCCGCGTCCACCGCACGAGCTCGCGCAGCTCGTCCCACTGCCTCTCCACGGCGCCCTCCTCGCGCCGCTCGCACGCGTCCACGAACCGCTTCGCCTCCGCCGGATCGGGGCACAGCGCGTGCCGCCGCAGCCGGGAGAACCAGCTGCCGTCAGCCAACCCGCGATCGACGCACTACTTGGAGTTGAAGGCGTCGCCCTCGCGCCGGTGGAGGAGCGCGTGCATCAGGTCGGCCGTGGGCTCGCCCTCGTCGGCCTGCACGATGTCGTGGCACGCGTAGATGTCGTCGTTGGCGAGGTGGAGGGCTGCGAGTGAGCGGAGGCGCGAGCCGAACGTGGTGGGCTGATCAGGGGGAGGGGACGCACCGGCCACGACGTAGCGGTGTTCGGGGAGGGCGGCGATCTGCGGCTTGAGCGACGCGTCCCACGGCGCCTTGGGCTCGAGGGGGGGCGGGGGGCGCGCGAAGAGCTTGGCCTGGATGGCGTCGGTGCTCATCGTGTGGAGCTGGCGGGCGGGGATGCTGATACGGTGAAGTGCGGGGCGGAAGGCGGTGCGAAGGGCCATGCGCTGTGCTATGTAGGTACTGTAACTGTGCCAAGTCGAGTGAGGATCGTGGAGAGGTCTGCGCGTCGCAAGATCCCGGCCTGACGTGGGAAGATGCCGGCGGTCCGGGTGACCCGGGCCGGGCCTGGCTGCGCATTCCGGCGCTCGTCATGGAGCGCGGAGCGTTTGGCTGCTTGTCTCCAGACGGGAGCGCGGCAAGATGGCAACAATGCATTGTACATGGAAGACCCAAGGGGCAATAGCTAGCGATAGAGGTATCTCAAGCTTGGGGCGCTCAGCGCTACAGCAGCTACAGCGGCCGCCCGTCCATGACCTCGGCGTTGAAGTCGTAGTCGTCGTGGCACGCCTGGGCAAAGTTCGTCTCGCCGATGAGTGTGTGCATGCTCGACACGAACGCGTCGAGCTCGCACAGCCCGTCACGGTCCTTCTGGCACCCGCGGATACCCGTGAGCGGCACGGGGGCGTCGTTGAGGATGAGGCGCACGAAGCGGCCCTTGTCGGTCGCCTTGGGCTTCTTCTCCTCCTCGTCCTCGTCCTCGCTGTCGCTGTCACTGTCGCTGTCGTCGTCGTCGCGCTTGTCATACTTGGTCTCGACAGTCGCCTCCTCGTCGGCGGGCTTGAACTGCCACCAGTGCTCCTTCTCGTCCTCGTCGACCGACGCCTTCCTGTGCGTTGCGCAGGAGAGCACCTGCACCTGCAGGTTGGTGGCGAAGGGGGCAAACTTGGACGACACGAAGGACCAGTCCTTCGGGATGCGGTCGAGGGGAGGCGGGCCCTGCGACGAGAAGGTCGTCAGGTTGAGCGTGGGGAGCACTGGTGTCAGCTTGCCCCCTAAGGGCGCGAAAGCTCACGCTGAGCAAACGTCGTGTCGTGGGTAAAGTCGATGTACAGCGGCTCGTTGACGGGGAAGTGCATGTCGTCGTGGAGGGTCGAGTTGACCGACGAGTTGAACTGCGTGAGCGGCGTGTGGGTGAGACGCGCCGTGAGCTCCTGCATCCATCCGAGGCCCTCCGCGCGCGCAACTGGCGAGCCGAACGACGCGGCATACCACCAGTAGATGTCGTTGCGGTACTGGTAGCCGCGCCACTCCTTCTCGGTGAAGAGCGAGCAGAACGCCGAGTGGCCGAGCGCAACTGTCTCGTACGGGCACAGGTCCATCTGCGGTTAGTCACAACCGCCGAGGTAACTCACCATGTTGATGACATCGTGCAGCGTGAGGTCGTAGCCCTTCATGTGCTCCTGGAGGCGGGTGCGCGCCTTCTTGAGGAACACCTTGTCCCACTCAGCGAGCTTCTCACGGACCAGGGGGTACACCTTGAGGTCGTTGGGGCACGAGTGGTACGGCGCGAGGGAGCAGTTGTACCCGGGCCACTCGACCATGACCTCGAGGTTGTACTGGTCCTCGGCGGGGATACCGAAGAAGCCTGCCGTTAGTTGACGCATCATGCTACAACTAACCGGCAGCAAAGTTCTGGGCGGAGCGCAGCATGCGGTCCTGGCTCTCGGTGCGGAGCACAGGCAGGCGCTTGCCCATCCGGTCAAGAAGGAAGCCATACTTCATGCGCGCCGCAACACCAAGGTTGTCTGTCGTCAGCTGCGCCATGCTCACCGCAGCTCACACAGCTGGCTGCGGCCGAAGGGGGTGAGCAGCTCAGCGCCGAGCTTGTAGTCCCACTCGTTGAGGAAGGAGAGCACGCCCGACGCCTTCCACTTGCCGGCCTCCTTGAGGAGCTGCGACAGTCCGGCGGGGCCAAGCGGGTTCGAGGTGGGGTAGCGCGCGCCGTGGCGCTGCAGCCAGTGCATCTCCTCGATCTCGCAGTGGTCCGGGATGGCCTGGGACGAGTGCTTGAGCCCGTGGCTCTTGACCGAGCGGTACGGGCTCAGGTTGCCCCAGTGGCGCATCATGTCAAAGCCCTCGCGGTCCGTCGTGGGCGGCACAAGCGGCGAGATGCCGCTGTACAGCGGGAACGCGGGCGCCGTGACAACCAGCGCGGCCCTGGGCGTCAGCGCGTGTCAGGTGCGGGTGGCGGTGGCGCATCGCGCGGGAGGGAGTGCGAGGGCAGGGCGGGGTACTCACTCCGAGCCAGTCGGCGTCGGCCCAGCGTATCCGATACTGCTGTCAGCTGCTGTCAATGTAAGGGAGCTCACTCGGTGGGGAAGTTCTTGTCGTCGTTGAGTGCGCCCTCCTCGCCAAACATCGTGTCCGCCCAGCTCTTGACGGGCGCGGGAATCTTGTCCTCGATGGCGCTCAGGTCGCCCCCGTTCTTCTTGTAGTACACGGCACTGCCCGCAAAGCAGAGGAGCACAAAGGCCACGCCGACACCGAGACAGAGGAACGGGAAGCGCCGCCGGCGCTCCCGCCGCTTCCCGGTAGCCGGGGAGGGCGAGGGACGGCGCTCCTCGGCCTCGTAGCGGGGGAGGAGGGGCTCGTTGTCGCGAGCGCTGAGCTCGTACTCCTCGGCGGCGACCACGTCCTCTGGCTTGTCGCGGTACGACATGATGCCTTAGAGAGTGAAGTGGGCGGATGAGAGATGTGAGATGTGAGGATGTGGACGGTTCTTGGCGCGTTATCGTGACAGGGATCTCCTCCACCCCCTGTCGCCCAGTTTTAGAGTGGGGCAGACCCTCGGCTGATCGCCTGGTGGGGGGCTGGACTTGTCCCCGATCTCCGCCTATCAGTGCTCGTGAATGACGGCGTTGGATGCCAAGCTGCAAAACGACCATTCCTCACTCTTTCTCACGAGACATGCTCCGCCGGCTCCCAGGGACACTCTCGCGCCCCCTCGCGGCGCCGCTGCGGGCGTCTGCCGCCCCGCGCGCCCCCGCCGTCGGCGCCGTGCGCCACGCGAGCAGCGGCACGAGCCACCCCGGGCGGTGGATCGGCTCCTCTTTCCTGATCGGCACCGTCGCCCTCGTCGGCGCAGTCTACTACTACGACTCGCGGAGCGTCGCGCACGAGCACGTCGTCATGCCTGTGATTCGCGCCGTCGCCGACCCCGAGCAGGGCCACAAGCTCGCAGTCAAGATCCTCTCGGCGCCGTCGTGGGCCCGGCCCAAGGACATGGGCGAGGACGGGCCCGCCCTCAAGGCCGAGCTGATGGGCATGCCGCTCGACAACCCCGTCGGCATTGCGGCCGGCTTTGACAAGGACGCGCAGTGCATCGACGGGCTGTTCGACCTCGGCTTTGCCTACGTCGAGGTCGGGAGCGTCTGCCCCCAGCCCCAGAGCGGGAACCCGCTGCCCCGCTTCTTCCGGCTCGAGGAGGACGACGCCGCGATCAACCGCTACGGCTTCAACTCGCTCGGGCACGGGCAGGC
>JAMALN010000500.1:0-27826 GCA_023630115.1 Cutaneotrichosporon sp. PK4640 | reverse complement strand
GGCGTGGTGGGCGATGCGCTGCGACATGGTTTGGGGGATCCCGAGGTGTGCGGGGTGTCGCCTTCTTATCTACTTTGAAGGGATGGGCAGGAGCTCCGCCCAAGCCGCGGCTCACATGGCTGCCCGTGGGGCTTGCCCACCTCTGTCCTCCCTCCACTTCCACACTGCCTGCCCCACTCTGACAACTCCTGGCGGGAAAATAATGTACAGATGAAAGACTCAATAAACACCAATCCTCCTTAGCTCAGTTGGTAGAGCGCGACACTAGTATTACGGGAGTTATACGTGATTCATGTCGAGGTCAGTCGTTCGAGTCGGCTAGGAGGAAGATGCTTAGCTTTTTGATCAGGATACGAGTAGGCAATCCCTGCTCAACGACTCCTGCCTGCCCTTGCGTAATGTCTCCACGGTGTGGGATAACTTGCTTGATCTCTCCTCGCTCCCAAGCGCGTGGGTCTCGGGATAGGGGCAGTCGACGCCGGCTCTCGTTATCGCGTCTGGGACGCGACGGGGATGAACAGGGACCCGGGCGGCCCGACTCGGGCAGGGTGCATGTCATCATGGCGCAGCTCGAAATGCGTCCCGCTCCATTGGAGTGGTAGACATGCTAGGGGCAGTAGGAGTCTACATGGCGTGCTTCTGACACAGTCCTCCGTGGGTCTGTGGTGAGCGGCTCAAACACTCCCGCTCCCCGTCCTCGGACGCGACCAGTGTCCTCCACGATTACGAGCTCTCCCACTCATGCGCCAATATGTACCTGTGTACAAGCTACAGACGTCAACGCACAAAAGGACTGCGCGACGGAGCCAGAGCCAGAGCCAAAGCCTAATCGAGTCGCACCTGGCCGGGCTGGTGCCACTTCGGTTGCCCCGATTCTCCATTGCCTCGGTGCAGAACACCGCAGCGTGCCCGACCACCTCAACCTCGACATGCATGCACCCCAGAGCCTGTCGGCCGCATTTCTGTACTGAGAGTCTGAGAAGAGCGCCAAGACACTCCCAGCCCGCGTTGGGAGGGTCAGATGGCTTGCAGCAGCAGTCTTGTCCAGTTACGACAATGACGTCGGGATGCTACCCCTGTCGTTTCCTGCGTATGCCATTTTTCTCTCGTCACATGCCTTCTCCCCTCCCTGCTTCAGAACGTCCAGCCCTCTCTCTTCTCCACCGCTCTGACAAACTGACCACTGCCTCTTCTGAACTCTTGTAGCGGCCAGACTTGCGACACTTGCGTAACGCCAGGGCAGATACGGCGTGTGCCGAGGCGTGGCCCCCCACCCGGGCCACCCCAAACCTTGATGGCTGCTCCTTCGAGCAAGATAGCACGATGAGCATCTGTCCGAGGGGGGTGTCGAGGCCGTCCGTATCAGGCAGTGTATCCAGGCACTGTACTTGATCTAGACTCGAGCTTGTTTAACGAGGCTGGTCGCACACACGAGATGGACGGCGTCCCCATTCTCATCTGCGCGAGTTCTCATCTGGACAAGTTCCAACCGCTCACTCTCTCACTGAACCATGGGTCCCAGCGTGCAACCCCCCCGCCTCCGCGCCGCGATCCCGACGTTTACGCCGCCCGCCCCGGCCCCAAAGGCGAAGGCGACGAAGAAGGCCGTGCGCATCGACATCGTCGAGTCGCAGGCCTCGGCAGAGCGCGAGGCCTACCTCGCCGAACGCCTGGCCCAGATCGACGGGTGGTCCTACGACCAGAGGCCGTGGGGGCCCGTCGAGATGCCCGTGCCTTCGAGCCTGCCGTTCGGACGCGACCCGCGGGGCCGAGTCCGCGCGCGTGTCGAGGACGTAATGCGCGAAGCTGCTGCAGCCGCCAAGCAGGCGCAGGCGCAGGCGCAGGCGGCGGCTGAGAAGCCCATCGGGAAGGAGAAGCCCGCGGAGAAGCCCCCCGCCGAGGAGATGGAAGGCAAGTCCGACAAGTCGCTCAAGGACAAGCGGCGCTGGAGCATGCTCAGCATCAAGTCGGCGGCCGAAGCGCCCGAGCCCGCCCCCGGCCCCACCCTCAAGTCCGAGAAGGCTGAGAAGCAGCCCGAGCGCGGCCCGCCGAGCGCCTTCAGGCGCTGGAGCGTTCTCAAGCCCAACGACGCCCCAGAGGCGCCCCCGAAGCTTCCCTCCAAGCCGGCGTCGACACACACGCGCAGCGCGTCCGAAGCCCCGCCGATGCCCCCGGTGGCACCGGCGCCACTGAAGCGCAACAGACGGTGGAGCCTACAGAACCTCAAGGACGTGCTCACCCGCGACAAGGAGGCCGAGGAGACGGTGCCGCCCAAGCTTGAGGTCAACCAGCCCAAGGAGAACGCCAAGGGGACCTCCAAGGAAGAGACGATCATCACCCACCTGCCCGAGCGCAGCTCGTCGATCTCGCCCACCAAGCCCAAGAAGTCGGGCTCGACGCTCCCCTCGCCGAGCATGAGCCTCGTGTCCCTCGACATCGACTTTGACATGTTCGGCCTCTCCTCGGACTCGCAGAGCGTCAAGACGCCCCCCGAGCCGTCCGAGGCTCCGCCCGAGCCCGCGGCAACCAAGGTCGAGGAGCACGCCCCCACCCACGACCCGCAGCTCGTGGCGGAGCGCGACGCCTGGCGGCACGAGGCGCTGCTCCTCTACGACCAGCTGTGCTACTGGCGCCTCGAGGCGCTCGAGCGCGGCCGCGAGCGCGACGGGTGGCGCGGCGTCGCCGTCGCCGCGGGCGCCAAAGTCCCCGGCTGCGTCGTCAAGACCCTCCCGGTGGCCGCGGCGCCTCTGAGCGACGCACAGCGGCGGGCACGCGAGGTCGAGCGCGAGCGCGAGAAGGGGCGGGAGCGGGTGCGCGAGTGGCACCTGGCGAGCATCGAGCGCGAGAAGCGCGAGCACGCGGCACGGGAGGCGGAGAAGCGCGCCGCGTCGCGCGAGATGGCCGAGCGCCGCGAGCTCGAGCGGCGGGTGATGGAGCGCCGGGCGCGGGAGCGGGGCATCGAGCTACGGGAGATGGCGCGGCGCGATGCCGAGCGCCAGGCCGAGTGGGCAGAGTACCAGCGCCGCGAGCGGCGGCACAGCCGCCAGCCGAGCCGCGAGTGGGCGGTGCCCAGCCCTGCCGCCGAGGCCGCTGCGGACGCCATGGCCATCGTAGGCGCCGCGCCGGCGGGCGTGCTCCCTCCCCCTGGGCTGCCGGGACACGTCTCGCCCATGACGGGCAGTTGGGGACGCCAGAGCCGCCGGAGCAGCCACGGCGGCCCGTTGCACGACGGCCGCTTTGCGCCCGGCCACGGCCACAGCGGCGGCCTGCCGGAGCACGAGCACGATGCGCGGCCCCGCGCCGTCGGGTGGCCCGCGAGCGAGAGCGGGCGCGAGCGCGCGAGGGAGCTGTTCACCCCTCCGAGGGGGTCGAGCCGGCAGGCGGTGCGGAGCGGGACGGCGTAGTGTGTAATGCGTAGTGTAGATAGTGTCATGCGACATGTATGACCTGCGCGAGCACAGCATCACATACGTAGACTTCTGACGCTCTTGCATTACGCCCCCAGCGCATTGAGCATTACTATAGACATGTAAGGTTGAGCACAGCTCGCACAGCTCTGCTGCGTGCCGCGCAGCGGCCAGTCTAGCGCTCTAGCGCCTGGCCTCGCGCTCGCGCTCCTGCTCCTCCTCGACGGCCTCGCACCGCTCCCGCCAGGCATTGCGCTCATACATGCGCTCGAGGGCGAGGATCCTCGCGGCGCACAGCTGGTGGTACACGAGGTTTGCCTCGTGGCGCCACGCGTCGGCCTCTGCGCGCGCACGCGCGAGCCGGCGCTCCTCGCGCCCCAGGCCCGCGAGCTTGCGGCCGCCCAGCGTGGCCGCGACGCGGACGGGCGCGCGCGCCTTCGGGTCCTGGATGTCGGGGAGGGACATGGGCTGGTCGATCGGCGCGGGCGGCTCGATCGGCGTGCTCCGCGTATAGTGCTGGAGGGAGGAGAGGCGGGCGTTCAAGTACGCCACGCGGGCGGGCGACTCGGTGTCGTCGAACGGGTCCGCGTCGAGGGACATGTACTCTCCCGTCGAGGAGGTGAGGACCGAGGCGGCCACCGAGCCCGCCGAGACGCTGGAGGCGTGCGAGCGGCCCGTGTGCCCCGCCTGCAGGGGGAGCGGGGGGAGGGAGGCGTACGGGTCCACCGGGCGCGGGGGGAGGGGCGGGGGCTGGTCCGAGTATGAGTATGCTGGGAGGGGAGGGGAGGGGGGCGCCGAGGTCGCGGTGCGGGAGAGGACGCTCTTCTCGTCCGAGTCGGAGAGGCGGGCCCAGCCGTTGTCCGCGAGTCTCTGGCGCCGCCGCCGGAACGGCCAGAGCGAGCAGGAGGGGACGTCGTCTTCGAGGTCGAGGGCTGGCATTGTCTCAGTGGCGGGGGTGCTGCGGGCGACGCTCGCGAAGCGTGCAGCGATGGCGGTGGAGGGTGAGTCGGTGCCGGCGAGACAGGACAGGCGCTGGGAGGGCGGCAGAGAGCAGTGCAGAAGGGCGCGGGGCTGGGGAAGCGGACCGGCTGGGAGACTTGGCGCGCAGTCTAAGTAGACTGGCGAGGTGAGGTGGCACTCCAGGACGGCGTGGAGGTTGGGGGATCAGGTGAGGTGCCACGACGACTGCGGAGTGAGATTGCAAGCGGAGAGGTGGGCTTGGGGGCGATCGGCGGCCGAATGTGGCCACCCACAGCACCGCCCCCCAGCAACCCTCGTACTCCACTTCGTCCTGACATTTTGCCTCCGCTCGACTGCACGCAGCTCAGAATGCGCAGGCCTCGACTGCTGTCGGATCCGTGGAGCCGTGGGCGACGGGGTAGGTCGGAGCCGATATAGATACGAGACTGCGCGCGGGTCAACGGGTACCTATCACTGCGCTCAACCAACTGCAATCCCAACTCCTTTCAGCGCTCGACTGCGCCACTGTTCTCCGACGGAACTGATATACCTACAGCTCTGCACAATGCCTGTAGTGATACATGCCGTACAATCCATGCTACGACGACGCCACCCCATCCCACCCGCTGCGCTCGGCTACTTCTTCTTCACGGCCATGACGACGACATCTCCCTCACCGAGGTTGACGCTGGCCAGCGACGCGCTGTTGTTCATGACCCGCCCGCCGTAAGTCAGCTGCAGGCGCGAAACCGGCAGGTCGGCGTCAAGCGTGCGCTTGATGTGCTCGCGCAGTGTCCCGAACGTCGCGTTCACAGGCACGCCGGGCACGCCGAGCACGCTGCCATCGAGGCGCCACTCGGGCTTGTCGCCCATCGCAGGAAGTTGGACGGCGACCGTGATCGGGTCGGGGTGCAGGCTCATCCAGTCGATCTCGCTGTACAGTTGCCCACCGGGGAGCTTCTCCACGCGCGCGCGCTTGAGCGGGCGAGCAGGCAGGTCGGCATCGGGGGCGGGGCGGGTGACGCCTGCGCCCGAGATCATCGCAGCGCGCGCTGGGTTCATCGTTGCCCCAGTGGTGTAGGTCTGCGCGGCTCCCGTCACGCTCGCACCGGTAGCAGGCGCCTTGGGCTGCATCGGCGCAGAGGTCTTGCCACCCTTGATCCCGGGGCCGACCTGTGGCCCGACAGTGTTGACCGGGCCATCGGCGACGCCCGCGGCCTCCTGCGCCTTGCGCCGCCGGTCCTCGGCGCTGAACCGCTCCTTGAACGTGTCCTGCACGCGCGAGGCCGACGCCGTGTGGCCGTCCCACACAATCTTCTCGCGCTCCTTGCGCTTGCGCGCCGCCTCCTCCTCGCGCAGCTTGCGCGTCTCCTCGTCCTCCTCGTCGCCGAACAGGTCGGTACGCGCAGCGGCGAGGTTGCGCAGTGAGGTCGAAATGTCCGCGCCCACCTGCAGCTGCTGTTGCTGCTGCCGCCGCGCCTCGAGCTCGCGCTTCTGGTCCTTCCACCGTGGGTCGAGAAGCTCGATGCGGATGTGCTCGGACAGCTCGGCCTCGGGAATCGACTGCCCACAGTACGGGCACTTGGACGTGGCAACTGGTCCGCCGCGCTGGATACCTGATGTCAGCTGTGTCGTGGTAGCCAGCTCACCCTTTGGCACATAGTCCTTCTTGATCTTGACTCCCTTCTTCTCGAGCGCCGCGCGCTGGACGTCGCGCGTGCGCTGCTGCTCGCGCTCGGCCTTGACACGCTCAATGCGCGCCTCCTCGTCCTCCTCGTCCTCTTCCAACTCCATCTCGTCGCCGTCGGCGGCGCCCTGCGCCGCGGGCTCCTCCATGATCATAGCAGCCATGCGGCGCTCCGCCATGCTCATCTCCTTGAGCTTGTCGTTGCTCGATGGTGGCGGGAGGTCGAGCTCCATGTCGGCCTGCGTGAACTCGATCGTCTCGACGGTCACAAAGTCCTGCCAGTCGATGACGGCCATAGCCTCCTCCTCCTCCATCTTCTCAGCAGCCTTAACGTCGTCGCGCGCGCGCTTGCCCTCCTCCCACAGGGCACGCTTGCGCGCCTCCTCGAGCGTCTTCCACTTGGCTTCTGGGTCGGCGTCGGCGCGGATAATCTCCTCGATCTGGCCGGGTGCGGGCTGCATGATCTTCTGGTACGACTCGACCATGCGGTTGTAGTAGCCGTACAGCGAGTGCGTCGGACGCAGGAAGTCGAACTGGTAGTTGCGGCCTTCCCGCACGGACAGCGCTGAGAGGAACGATCGCCCGCGGCGGGCGTGGAAGAGCGCCGTCAACCGCAGAATGTCGAGGTCTTGCGCCGTCACGCCCGGCAGGTCGACCTTGAATTCCCACTGCTTGGGCTCGTACCCGATCAGCTCGGGGTGGATGGGCTTGGCTGCAGCCGGCGCCGGTGTAGAGCTGGTCGGCGTCCCGTTCGCCGTCGTGAGCCCCTTGGCCTGGTCCTCCATCTCTTCGCGCGAGTACTCGACCTTCCACCGGTAGTACTGGTAGTACGGGTCCTCGTCGTTCAAGAACGCGAAACGGGGGTCCGTCGTTTGCGACTCGCGGATCTTGTCCTCGAGCACCTGTGGCTTGGACGTCTTGGCGACCGCCATCGCCGTCTTGTCGATTATTTCTGTCGTCAGCTGTGCGCCACAGCGATAAACTCACTCCTCATCTCGGGGGGCGGGTAGATGATGCCCTTGAGGTACTTGTCGGACATGCGGGGCGGGCGGTACTCGCCCTCATCCTCGACGTCCTCGACGGACACCTTGCCGTTGAGGTTTTTGAGGTCATCTTCGCCTGCGTACGAGTGTACAGGCTTTGGGAGGTTGAGGGCCATGATGGAGAGTGAGGTGTGAGTTGTAGACTGAGGATTGCCACCCAACAACATTCAACTCGAGATGTTGAACCGCGGTGGACACACATCTCTCACCCAGCCGGATTTTTCGGCGCTTTGCTCCCGTGGCAGACCTCCACGTGAGTTCCCCAATTCTAATACTTGCTAATGTCACGCAGCACTAATTAGGGTAGATTTCAAAAGAGGATTCTCAGGGTAGAGGTGAGAGCCTACGGTGGGTGGGACGCGAATGACTTTTGACTCCGCCCCTGAAACCTGAACATGGCAACAACACACACCAAACATTGCTCTCCCCGCTCTCTCGATCTCGATCTCTCTCAAGAGACTACACCTCCCACCTCGTCTCCTCCTCTCCACCCCCCATCCATCTAACATCTGCCCCTCTTCGGTCACGCTCCTCTACTCTACTTCTCTTCTACTCCTTCATCCTCCATGTCCCAGGCCAGACCCAGGCCAGGTGCCCCAATGGGCCCGCCTCCTATCCTCCCGGCCGGCGTACCAGTCACCGCCGGCGCCACAGCCGTCAAGCAGGCCTTCCTGCACCCCAACACTCCGCAGCGCGGCGGGGGCAGCATGCCACCTCCTTCTATGCCCGTCGCCTCGGCTCGCTCGAACAACTCCAGCGCCAGCTCGCGGCCCAGCTTGTCCAGCGACGCCTCGAGTTACTACGGCCGCTCGCCTCGGGGGAGCTACGAGGAGAGAATCAAAACCCCTCTCCAGGAGACCATTAGTGCTGACAATGCGGGCGTCAACGACGTCGATGCCCAGTTCGAGGACCTTCTTGTGAGCTTGTGAACCTGGAGATGAGCTGACATCAGGACCAGCTCGAGGTGCCGACTACGGTGCGGATGAAGTTCGCGACCGTCAACAAGGACGTCAAGGCCTCCATCCTCTCGTCGAGCATGACCTCCAACCCGGCCCTCCTTGCGACCTTAGGCCTCCCTCCCCCCGGCAAGGACAAGAAGCAGCCAAAGCACAAGGCGTCGACCCCCAAGCTCCGCAAGGCCAAGTCGTCCTCGGCGCTCAAGCAGCAGCCACCCCCAAGCCCCCGCAGAGGGGTGGGAAGCACCTGCAAGGTGCAGGGTGAGGAGTTTGTTATTGTTGCCGGTGGGCAGGGCTCCCAGCGTGGCGGCCACGGGCGGGGCTACAGCGTCGACCTCCCCGCCCCCAACCCCTCCTACATCAGCAGACCGTCAACGCCCCGCTCGCGACCCAGCTCGGCCTTCATGCCCCAGTCACCTTCGCGGCGAGGCGAGAGCGTCGGGCCTTCCGAGATGCCCGAAGACTACGTCCAGTGGCTTTCGGCCTTCAAGGGGACCGACCTGAACATGGACGTCACGAAAGCCAAGAAGCTCCGCATGCTGCTCCGCCACGAGACAACGGGGTGGGTCGCCGCGTTCATCGACGCGGGGGGCTATGCGCGCGTCCTCGACCGTCTTCAGGACCTCCTCGACATTGAGTGGCGGTGAGTTTAAGGCCTTCCGATAGCATCACTGACAGCAGCGAGGAGCAACACGACGACCAGATGCTCTACGAGATGCTGCGTTGCGTCAAGGCGCTCGGCACATCCGAGGTCGGCAAACAGGCTTTGCGGGCGGCCCACCCACGCCCCTTCCCTGCGCTCTCCTCGCTCCTCTTCTCAGAGAAGAAGCCCGGTGACCTCGCGTGCCGGCAAATTATCGTCGAGGTCTTCCTCTTCCAGTTTGAGCTGTACAACCGGCAGCCACCCTCTCCTATTGTCCCCACCGGTCGTCCAGCAACGCCCGTGCCGACCTCCTTCAACGTGACCTACTTTGTCCGCCAACTCCTCCTCCCCGAGGGGGAAGACAAGACTAAGGACTACCACGACTTCGTGCAAGCCGCACACCGCCCACGCATCTTCAAGGCATGGGTTCAGGAACTGAGCGACATATGCCGTGACTACTTCTGGTGAGCTCAGCAGAGTTCCTCCGCAATCTAACGCCAGGATCATGTGCCATGCATCCAACACTCTGTGGCAGCTGAGTGAGGTCGACGAGAAGCTCGTCGAACGGCCAGTGGCCCCTGGAGGAGCAACAGGTGGTGTCGAGTTCGAGGCGATGGGCTACGTTACGACGCACTTCAAGCTCATGAACTCGCTCGCGGCCAGCCTGGCCGAGGAGAACCCCGCCGACGCGCGCCAGCTGCACCAGGACCTGATGATGAGCGGCATGGACCGTATCCTGGTGGTGAGTTAGCTCGCGTCTTCCTTTGCAGCCCAAGTTAACACCAGACCATGCGCAAAGCCTCAACCACCTACTACCCCACGCTCCACCTCGAGCTCGCACGCTATGTCGAGATCATGCGTCTCGCGTCCGGGGGCAAGCTTCCATACCTCATCGGCAAGCTCGTCGGCCCCCCTCCCGAGGAGCTGCGCCGGCACCGCAGCGCGAGTGAGTGGTTACCTCGCCTCGCGCTCGACTCGCCCGGCAGAAGCCCGCGGAGAGCCCACCACAGCTAGGCAACTCGCTCCTGGAGAACGAGATACGACCCCTCATCCACGGACATGGCGGCAAAAACACCTCGCCGTACCCCATCCCAGTTGTGCAGTATGGATTCCTTGTACTAGACCGCGGCGGGCAAGAAGAGTTCGCCGTTGCGGTAGATGCTGAACTTTGTCAATGATCTCTGGAGTAGCAGTGCGGGGCGGTCAGTCGCAGACCGTCCACTGGTCAGAGTCGCTAAAAATGCATGCTATGCAGAGTGGTGGGCCGTGTGGCTGGTATGTCGTCTATTGCCGGGTCGAGGTCGGGGCTTGCATCGAGCACTCCTCAGAGCGTGTCGTCCGTCTTCAAGCGCCTCGTGACCGGCATGTCGTGTTTCGTCCTTCTCCTTCCTCGTTCTCCTCTCTCTCTCCTCCTACGCATCCTCCATCAGCCTAGTGGGAGAGGAAGCGGCGCCCCTTGGCCCTCCGCCTGGCGAGCATCTTGCGGCCGAGACGGGTCTTGGCGCGCACGAGGAACCCGTGCTTGCGCTTGCGCTTGCGCTGAGAGGGCTGGTACGACATGCCGATGGCGCCGCCGCGCGCCTGGATTCCACCGAACACGGGGGACAGGCGCGCCGCGAGGGGGGCGGGCGCGGCCGCGAGGGTCGAGGGGGAGAAACGAGCGAGGAGGGAGGTGGGGCGCGCGGGGGAGAGAAGCGACGCGGTGGCCGGGCGGAGGAGGAGGGTGGGGGCGCGCGGCGCCATGGAGGCGGTGGGGAGCGCGCGGAGGGCGGCGCGGGGGAGGCGGGGCATGGCGGTTGTTTGTAGATGGAGCGAGGTCGGCGCAAGTTGGACGAGATGGACTTTGCAACCTCGGGCGGCGTGGGAGAAAATGGAGAAAAAGCCGAGAATAAATCTACCTCCACCTTGAAGTTCGATTGTCACCCACCAGCTGAATGAGGTCAACACTACCACTTTGTCACTCAACACATCCACCATGACTGCACCCGCCGCTCAGCCCGGCACCATCATCACCCAGCCCCCGCCCCCCGCGGCGAACCGCGAGAGCCGCATCGCCGCCCACTCCCACATCAAGGGCCTGGGCCTGGCGGATGACGGCACGGCCATGGAGAGCTCGCAGGGGTTCGTGGGGCAGCGGAACGCGCGGGAGGCGCTTGGGCTGCATCTCGCGCTCCTCCGCCAGGGACGGCATTCGGGGCGGCCGCTGTTGCTTGTCGGGCCGCCGGGGACGGGCAAGGTGAGCTGCGAGTGCGGGGAGCAGAGCTGCCATGGAGGCGAGGGGATCGGGAGGGGGAAGGCCGACAACCGAGACGGAGACGCAGTTGACGAGGGGCTTCTCTGGGAGGCCTCTGGATACTCCACCTTGGCCAGCTCGCTTTGGATGTAACCGCAGCTGACACCAGACCGCCCTCGCCGTCGCGCTGTCGCAAGAACTCGGGTCCAAGGTCCCCTTCTGTGCGGTCGTTGGCTCGGAGGTGTTCTCGGGCGAGGTGAAGAAGACTGAGGTGCTCGGGAGCTGCTTCAGGCGAGCAATTGGTGAGTAATGGCGTGGCGACGTCGATGGAGGATGCAGGAGGGGGTCGTGGGCGCGCCGTGGCCGGGTCGTCGGCGTTGCCCTTCGCCCGAGGCTCTCGCTGACCCCAGGCCTCCGCATCAAGGAGACCAAGGAGGTCTTCGAGGGTGAGGTTACCGAGTTGACCCCCTCCGAGGCTGAGAACCCCCTGAGCGGCTACGGCAAGACCATCTCGCACGTGATTGTCGGCCTCAAGACGGTCAAGGGCACCAAGCAGCTCCGCCTCGACCCCAGCGTGTACGAGGCGATCCAGAAGGAGCGCGTTGTGGTCGGCGACGTCATCTACATCGAGGCGAACACTGGCGCCGTCAAGCGCGTCGGCCGCTCGGACGCGTACGCGACTGAGTACGACCTCGAGGCGGAAGAGTACGTGCCGCTGCCTAAGGGTGACGTGCACAAGCGCAAGGAGCTGGTGCAGGACGTGACGCTGCACGACCTCGACATGGCGAACGCGCGGCCCCAGGGCGGGCAGGACATCATGAGCGTGATGGGACAGCTCGTCAAGGGCGGGCGCACCGAGGTGACGGACAAGCTGCGCCGCGAGATCAACAAGGTCGTTGACAAGTACATCGAGCAGGGTGTCGCCGAGCTCGTCCCCGGCGTTCTCTTCATCGACGAGGTGCACATGCTCGACATGGAGTGCTTCACGTACCTCAACCGCGCGCTCGAGTCGCCCCTCTCCCCATATGTCGTGTTCGCGAGCAACCGCGGCATCTGCACGATCCGCGGTACCGAATTCGATGGCAGCTTCAGCGCCGGCATCCGCTCGCCCCACGGTATCCCCGTCGACCTTCTTGACCGTTGCATGATCGTCAAGACCGAGCCGTACAGCCGCGACGAGGTGCGGAGTGTCGTCGACACGCGCACGCGCGTCGAGGGCATTGCCGTCACGCCCGAGGCGCTCGACCGCCTGGCCGACGAGGGCGAGAAGAGCTCGCTCCGCTACGCCCTCCAGCTCCTCACCCCCGCCAGCATCCTCTGCAAGACGGCAGGCCGCACTGAGGTCGGCGTGTCTGACATCGACGAGCTTGGCCTGCTGTTCCTCGACACGAAGCGGAGTACCAACGTGCTCAAGGACCTCGACGCGAGCGCCAAGGTGTACTAGGAGATGGGCGGGCTGCGAGCGGAGAGGAGCGAGGAGCAGAGTGCAAGGCAGGGGGCCTGGAGTCCGAGCGCAAGGTAGGACGTTGCTTAGGCCCAGGCGAGGTAGACGGTAGAACCGTACCTCACATGTATAGAATCCATGCGCCTGTGGCCGCTAACCACACCACTGACTTCCTTGGGCCTCTGGCTGCCATGCTCACGCTTACGAGCCATGCTCACCACCACTCCTCTGCCAGATCGCCAGTCTCGCACATTTGCTGCCGCTGGCCCCCATGCCGGCGCAGCTGGTGCCGCGGGCACCTTTGGAACGAGAACTGACGCCAGCCAACACGATGTACAGTACCGCCTTTGTGGATACAGCTACTCCGACCAAGCGCCGAAGTGCTTCCCGCCAGAAGGTGGTGCGATGCGCCCGATGGCTCACGGGACTGCCTCCATCGCGGTCGCGAAGTGTGCTCGAGAGCTGGCAGAGTGCAGCTGTGAAGGCCATGAGTTGCGAGGCGCGCACTCAAACGCCGAGGCGATCAGCATCCTCCCCGCCCACGAGCATTCCTGCGTGCGATATAGATCACAATGAACGCCAAGCCATTGCACGACCATGCCATTAGCGCTGCCGACTACGCCTCCGGCGCACCGCCCCGAACAGCGTCAGTTGATCACCTCATCGTGCCCCTTGAGCACCATATAACGCCTGCCCTGTCCATCCAGCGCCACGGCCGGCAGCACCATGAGACTGGCCTTCCTCATCCTAGCCGCCGTCGCGGCCGCCACTCCCCTCCCCGACCCGAAGGCCCAGGGGCCGATCGGGCCCAAGCGTCCACTCAGGTTTGACCACAACGTGCGCGACGCCACCCCGAACGCCGACCAGGGGTCGGTCCGCGTGCCCAAGCCACTCAAGCACAGTCTGTACGTGCGCGACGCGAGCCCCGACCCCGACCCCGACGGGGCGATCCGCTTGCCCCGCCCACTCAAAGCCGACCTCGACGCCCGCGACGCGAGCCCCGATCCCGACACCGACGCCGAGGGACCAGTCCACTTGAAGCGCCCACTTAGGGTCGTCGTTGACATCCGCGACGCTACTCCCGGCGCAGACCCCGAGTGGTCGGGCCCCGTTAAGCGTCCACTCGAGGTTGACCTCGACGCGCGTGACGCGGCCCCCGAAGCCGACGCGGACGGGCCTATTCGCCCCCCGCGCCCACTCAAGCACAGCCTCTACGTGCGCGACGCAACACCCGAGGCCGCAGACGCCGACCTCGACCCCCGCACCTGGGGCTATCCGTGGCGCGTGCGCCCGCGCCCCGGCCAGTGCGATTTGGTCTACTGCATACGCGCGCCGTGTCTCCAGAGCTGCTGTCGTGCGTCTCGGACATGAATGAGCTGACGCCAGCCAACGAGAAGCAGTACTGTCCTTGGGGCTTTAGCTGTTATGGCAGCCCGGCGCGGTGCTGCCCGCCCGGATGGTGGTGTGATGGTTAGTGGAGTGGGCGGCGCTGGTGGCGGAGCTGACGCAGCGCCGGGCGGGCCGCGCAACTGCCGCGAAACGCAGTGCTAGGCGTATGGGAGCGAGTGCTGTTATGCAGCCAAGAAGGTTAAGGATCAAGGACAATAATATGATCGCCACAGATGCAACATGAAACGAGATGTGACGCTGTTGCTGGCATGTGAAGGGGAAGGGGAGGCAGTTCTCGAACATCCACAGGCACGGCCCGTCCCATACAAACAAGGTTGACGGCTCTCGTAACCTTCCTGTGGATGCTTCACTTGGTGACCCGCTGCGAGCAGGCGGGACGCAGGCGCATGTCAGGCAGGCTCTGGAACAACATCAGCTGTTCGTTCTTGGCCCTCGGTTCTGTTGGATCAACTCACACCACCATGCTCGCCCACCTCCTCGTTGCCACCCTCGCGGCCGTCGCCGTCGCCGTCGCCGTCGCCGTCGCCGCCCCCGAGCCTGCGCGCTTCACCCCGATCGAGGGGGACATCATCCCCATCCCCTCTGACCCGATCATCTTCCCCGCCCCGCTCCTGCCCGAGGGCGTGAGCTGCCACACCAAGCGCGTCCCGTGCGCCAAGGATGCGTGCTACCGCTGCTGCGGTGCGTCGGAAGGTGGCTGGACTGACGGCAGATGTTGGGATCCACGGTTGCCCGGCGCCGGGGTACTCGTGCTTCAAGGACATGGGCAAGGGGTACCTGTGCCGCAAGGTCAAGGGTGAGCCGGGCGTGAACGAGCTGACGCTAGGCCCAGTGTACTCGATACCCAAGCCGCCTATCTACTGAGTGGATGCATAACGTAGCGGAGCTCCTCGACGACCTCAATGTGCGAGGCGCGCGCCCGTTCACAAACTTACTCCGCCGCCTCTGCGGCCTCGACAACGTCGCCGCCGCGCACCAGACACGACCGCCCGCGGCAACACCAGAATAGACCCGGCCTCCCGACACGGTGCTGGCACTGGTATCCCTTGGGGCACTTCAGCCGTCCTCCCACTGCCGTCAGCGGTGTCAAACAGCAGCTCACAGCAGCAGGGTCCAAGGGACATGGGGTTGCAGGGTGGAACCGCTGGTGTAGTTCGGACCCACGGGGTGGGCTTGATGGGGTTCGACTGAGGCTCAGCGGTGGCAAAGGCTGCGAATGCGAGAGCTGTGATGGTGAAGATACGCATGGCTGGGCGGGATCGATGAGATGAAGATGATGACACTCACTACGCTTATCAGTGCTGCAGAGCACGCGAGCATGGGAATCCTCGTGGGCATGACGGGTTGAGTCGCCTTGGATCCGGACGTGTGCCTTCTCAAAGAAGATCGCACTGTTGGTGAGGTACATGCAGCCTGTTACGTGTCCATGAAGGCACCCAGGACTCCCCCAGTTCCAGCGCCGTCTCCCTCACGACGACTCCTCCAGCCGACCGCTCGGTTCCCGTCGTGCTGCAACACATGTCCATCGAAGCACACATCGAGCTTTGAGCTACACTCTGGCCTTACTCTTTGGCCTGCGGCACGTCGATGCGGCGCGAGCACCACGCCGAGCGGCAGCAGCGGAGCGCAGCGCCACTTCCGATGCACCTGTATCCCAGCGGGCAGCGGAGCTTGCCCCCCGCTTTTGTCAGCTTGGACGCTGTCACGCGCACGGCAGCATGGGCCCCTGTTCGGCCAGAATGGATTGCAAGGCGGATGCGCCGGCGTAGGGACGACGGCCGCGGCCGTGTCCACGGTGTCGGGCACTGGGTCGGGAGCGGCGGTGGCGAAGGCCGCGAGCGCGATGGTAGTGAAAGCGAGGAATCGCATGTGTGGTTGGGTTGGTGAGAGCCCACTGGATGAGGCTCTAAGGACATTTATAACATGTGAGACAAGGTCGCTGGGTCAGCGTCGCTGGCTTGGCTCCTTGGAGCCGGGTATGCATGCACTGCTTACATGACGCGTGACTCTCGCTCAGTATTAAGCTCGCGTAGGGCAGGATACGAAGGAGCGCTTGTGCCACATGTGCGTTGACCGACACGCTCTGGCGCAGCATTATGGTCATCGCATTCCCGATGCTTTCCTTAACAGTGCTTGCCCTTGCAGCAGTACACCAACGGCGGCCAGGCGAAGCGCTCCTTGCACACATACCCCTCAGGGCACTGCTCGTCCCCGCCGACTGCTGTCAGTACCACCCGTGAGCGACTCACAGCAACACCGCCCCTTCCCCGAGGGAGACCATTTGCACGGCGGGACGGCAGGCTTCGGCCGGACGTACGACACGCTGTCGGCGGGCTCCGGCTGAGCCTCCGGGTCCGGGAGGGCCGCGCTAAGCGTGGCGATAGTAAGGGCTACGAGGGAAAGGAGGCCCATGATGATTGATGAAAGAGAAGATGTTGAAACGGGTTTTTCTGGCGTGTGGTACGTGGGAACGGGTTGTCGAGGCGAGTCAGGAACGAGCGATACCGGCATGCACAAATGGGTGATCAGAAACGAGGTCACCGCGACGACGGACAGGAATAGCATGTGCGCTTCGTCTAACGTGCCGGGCACATCTCTCTCCTTGTTCACAAGGTCATCTTCCGCTGGAATAGCATGGCGCGCACAACATAACAAAAACGTCAGCAATGCGCCACAGGGTCATGCTTGTTGGGGAACAAGCTTATTTACAGTTAGCTGCCGCTCCACCCCCTCGGCTCCGACAAAGCTGCATTGGTTTAGACAAGCGATCCGTCACAAACCCTGCCCTTGGGGCAGCACCGATATCCGTCAGTGGTCAGGATGCACTTGTCACCCCGGTCGCACGCCTTGCCGGGAACGGAGGGGCTAGAGACTGCTGTCAGCGGGCCGGGTGTGGGGACTCACCGCCACAGCAGCCACCGCTGCAGTCGTAGCCGATCTGAGCAGGGCAGTGGCCGGGACGGCGGTTACAGTGGGACGCGTCCACTGTCGGGCGCGGGAGGTCCGTCACCCAGCTGGGGAGTGCTGGGGTGGGGGATGGGAGAGGCTTCAGGAGGGGCGACGCGGCGGCGGTGGCGAGAAAGAGTAGTAGGACGCGCATGGTTGTTCCGTACTTGGAGGAAAGAATGGGTGGGGACGCTCTTATCGGGAAGGGGGCGAAAGGGAGGTACCATTCGCATGGGAGTACGTCGAGCACTGAAACTCTATCCTTCCCGTTTCCTGGCGACACGTTCCAGACTATCACGGCAGACGAGCGGCTCATCACAGCTACAACCTTGTTTACTCCACTACATGTACGGATCACCGCACTCGCCTCCCTTACACGGCCCCGGTACGCCATCAGCAGGGCAGTACCAGTTGGGCGGGCAGCAGCCCTCGCGACCTTTGAACTTCATGCACGTCCACCCAGGCGGGCAGGAGCGCTTGCCAGAAGCTGCGATGAGCGTTGATGGCGAGGAACTCACGGCAGCAGCTGTTCAAGCATGGCGCGCGGACGCACACGATCGGCCCGCACTTGCCCGCCTTCGGCTGGGGCCACTTCGGCCCGTCGTATGGGGTCGTGGGGCGGGGACCGTCGCCCGTGATTGGGCTCGGCGCGGCGTCGGCGTCGGGGAGCGGCGTGGCTGTGACCAAAGAGAGGAGGGCGAGGACGGGCGCGAAAAGCTTCATGGTTTGTTGCGATGCATGGTGCGGCCAAGAGGTGTCTCTTATGTATACATACGTCGGAAGCAGGAACGCGTCGGTGGAATCATCTGACCAGAGACGGAAGCTTCAGTGCCGAGCTTAAGATGTTTACGAGAGGCTAGAACGTCACGCGAGGAACTGACGGGAGGGGTTGGCTGGGGACACTCTCACGTCTGTGTGCGTTTCACCTTCGCACATGCTCCAATGGACAGCGTGAAGTGTACGACGCGTACATACTGCTACTGATCTCTGCTGCTTCGTGCATTGCCACCACTAGACGTTACCGTACCCACAGTCCTCCTTGTTGCAGTCCCTCGGGCCGCCCGGCGCTGGGTCAGCGCATCCTCGCACGACTCACCATCGCACCACCACATGGGCGGGCAGCAGCTGCCGTCCGCGGCGCAACTCCACCCCGTCGGACAGTGGTACTTGCCACCAGCTGGCGTCAGCTCCTCCGGCGGGGCGTCTCACGGCAGCAGTTCTGGAGACACGGCCCGCGGCCCACGACGTCGAGGCATGCCCGGCGCTCGCACCGGCCGCGAATCGGCCCCTCGGGGAAGGGGACGGAGGTGACCCACGGGGGCGGAATGCGGGTCAGGTCAAGAGTCGGCTTGGAGGGCTTTGGGGGGCGGATGATGGTGGGACCCGGGTCGACAGGCTCGAAGGTGGCCGTGATGACATCGGGGGGCGGGATGCGGCTCGGCGAGGGCTTGATGCGGTTGGGGGGTGGGACGTTCTGCGGAAGAGCGAGGACGCAGGGGAGGGCGAGGATGAGGATCTTCATGATGGACATGGTGGCAGATGGGAAGTCAAGAGCGCTGGGGCAATGCCGAACGAGGTTGGCAGTCTACTTATGAACAAGCACTGCGCGCGAATACACTCTTGGCGGATGAGGAGGCGCGGGCATCCTGCGATCGCCGGCAATCAAGGTTCTATCAAGGTTCTATCCGCACCTCCAGCACTGCTCTGCTGCGCCGCCAGCAAAATCGACTCCCACTTCGAGAGGTGCAGCATCACGGGACATGCATATTCCCCACAGACTTTGGCTGCGGTGTTAAACCCTGCTGCTTCCGAACACCGCCTACATCTCCACTGGGCCTCCAACCTGGCAGTTGTCCACCCGACAGTCTCTCGGGCCTCCAGGTGCTGCCGTCAGCAGCGCCTCCAGCTTCGTCATGCACTCACCGTCGCACCACCAACCGCCCGGGCAGCATCGGTATCCCCCGCCCACTTCATAGCAGCTCTGGCCCTGCGCGCAGTACTGCTGGCCGTTGGCTGGGGTTAGCAGCGGCGACGGCGAGACGCACGGCAGCACTCGTGGAGACACGGCCCACCGGTGTCCTGGCAGTTGACGACCACGCAGCGCCCGTTAGTGGGGACCCACGGGTCCTGCTCCTGGCGCTTGAGGGGCGTGGCCGCAACGAGCGAGAGAAGGCCGACGGCGAGGAGCTTCATGATGAGATGGGGAGATGGGGAGACGTGGTCCCGCGGCGCGGGTTATGTAGTGCTGCGCAGCTGAAGCGATGTGGCACCGCCAAGGCGGGCAACCCTGCGGTCCCGAGCACGCACTCGGGAGCCTCGACCGCAGATGGCAGACAAGGTTTGGCTCCATGGAATGTGCGGGCAGGCATAAAGAGCTTGGTCACGCGCCCTTGCTCGCCGCGGCATCCGGAGCCGCCTCGCTTCAAATTATGAGACGATTGCATAGCCAGGCTGTTCCTACTTCTGAGTGGTGCTACATGGTCCTTGGGCGTCGCCGCCTGACACTGCTGAATTTAACACTGCTGAATGCGGCAGTTGCGCGGGCCGCCCGGAGCTGGCGTCAGCCTCTATCGCACCACTTTCTCCTCCCACTCCTGCCACACCCATGCCGCGACGCACCGTCACACCACCAGCCTGGCGGGCAGCACCGGGGCGGCGAGCCGAAGCAGCTGAATCCCCACGGGCAGAACTGCTTCTTGTTCGCTGGCGTCAGCGATTTTGTCAGCACGGCGATGCGCACGGCAGCAGCTCTGGAGGCACGGCTCGCGGATGCAGTAGATGAGGTCGCACTTGCCCGGGCGCGGCTTGACCCACGTGATCGGGATATGGGGGGCGGTGTTGGCGTCCTCGGGGGCACGGACGTCGAGGTCGTCGGCGCCGGGGAGCGGGGTGGCGGCCGCGAGGGTCGCCAGCGTGACGAGGAGGGCGAGCTTCATGGTGATGAGGTGAGAGTGAGGATATGCTTGAGGGTGAAAGAATCCAATGCAACAGGCCAGGTAATGGGACACGATCTTATACTAGAGCTGATCGGTCGGCTGGGGGCACACAAGGTTCGGATCTGGAAAGTCAACTGATCAACTGAAGCGGGGGCGGTGTCGGATCCGGAGATTGTGTGTTCGGCAGCAGGCGTAGCATGTGCTCTAGGAATCTGAGATGCGGGCGTGGTTGCTGTGCCGGTAGCGAGGAACTATGGGTAGTTGCGGCCAAGGTGGTTGCATCACGGGCGCAGGTGGTGAAGAAACTGTGAGAAACGCCCCAAAATCCGGAAACCTCTCGCTCGGCTTTCGCACTTGTCAGGTGGTGGGCATGGTGGGGGTGGATGGAGGCATGCACGGTGTCTACATTGGGTGTGGCACGATGCCTGGTGACGGACAGGCGTTGTGGGAGGGCTAGGTAAGGAGTCATGAGTATGATGGGTGCTGGCTGATATGGAGGGGCGGAAAGCCAGCTGGCGGAATGCCAGCTCCACTAGCAATGTCGTGTAGCTATGCATGATACAACAGGCGTCTAGCTTTTCTATATTATACCTAGTGTGCAGAGCACTTGCAATGAGTCAAGACCGGCAAGACAATGGTAGGGTGGAGCATGCAGCAAGGATGGCGCAAAGCGGGCATGACCGTAGGTCTGCAGCGCTTAGAGCTTGTCCTTGATGTCGGGGTTGTAGCCCTCGACCTTCATGTCGGAGAGACCGAGGTCATCGTTCTGCTCCTTGGAGCGCTCGTACTCCTCAATCGTCATGTCCGGGTCCGGGTCGGGCGCGTTCGTGTTCTGGAGGTACGAGTTGGAGAGGGGGTCGTCGAGGATGAGGGTGAAGTCGTTCTTGACGGCCATGACGTCCTTGAGGCCCTGGAGGAACTGCTCAAAGTTGCGGTCGCCGGCGACGATCGCCTCGCCAATCGCGCCCTGGGCGTGGCCGGCCGTGCCCGAGTCGCCGGTGCGGAACACCTTGGTGGACAGCTCGTCGTAAATCTCGTTGAGGATGCCCTCCACGGTGGTGAAGCGGCCGCCGAGAGTGCCGGGCTGGAGGACGAGGTCGATCTCGGGGATGGCGAGACCACAGGTGTCGCTCTTGAGGATGTCGCGCGAGAGCGCGTCCTCGTCGCCGGCCTCAATCTTGAGCGTCACCTTCTTGCCGAGGGGCTTGATCTTGCCGCCGCTCTTGACCTCGTTGTCCTTGTACCCGCAGGTGGGGCAAGTCGATGACATGAGGATCACCTCCTCGAAGTAGGGGATGTTGATTTGCTTCATGCGCGTCTCGAGCTCGTGCCCGCACGAGCTGCAGGAGGCGGGGAAGGAGAACACCTCCTCGGGAACGGGGACGTCGTGCTCGACGACGTTGGCGCGGTGACGCTGGTAGAACTCGTCGGCGCTGCCGATCTTGGTCGTCGCCTCCTCGCCCTCCTCCTTGGGCGCGACGAGGCCAAGCGTCACGTTCTGCTCAAACGTGCGGTTGTACGCGCGGAGGTTCCACTGGGGGTCGTTGGTCGAGTCCTTGAACGCGAGGAAAGAGTTGCCGCTTGGGTCGTCGAGGGTAAGGGTAAATGGCTTGAACGGCTTGTCGCTGTGCGCGTCGCTCTCGTGCATGACGGCAGGGCCGTCGCGGCCGACCTCGCCATCCTCGTCGCCCTCCTCCATGTCGAGCGCGTCACGCAGGGGTGCGAGCAGCGCGTCGATCTTGTCGGCGGTCTCCTTGTCCATGATGCGGCGCACGGGCTGCTCCATCGCAAGGTCGCGCACAGTGTCGCGCATGATACCCTCGATGGTGGTGAGCTGGCCACGACCCGGAGGGATCGTGAGCTGGAACTCGGGAATGGTCACAGTCGCCCAGTTGGACTTGACGAGCTGGCGATCGAGGTCGGCGCGCGAGAGCATGTGCACGGTGTAAGAGCAGCCCTTGGCTGGCACGTCAGCAAAAGCTCGAGCTCACTAGGGCCACGTTGCACTCACGCTGAATCTCGCCTGCTGGCTGCACCTCGGTGTCGCGGTACCCGCAGTGGTCGCACATGAAGGACGACACGACAATCTCCTTGAAGTACGGGATGGTGGTGAGGAGGAAGCGGGTGGTGCCCGACTCGTGGCAGCGCATGCAGAGCGACTCGACCTCTCGGATCGCCTTGGTGTCCTCGTCGACATCCTCAACGGTCGCGTCGGTGTGGTCGGCGACGTCGCCAAGTGATGGGAAAAGGTTCTCCTTCTTCTCGGTCACTAGAGTTAGCGCACGTCCGAAGGCAGTGTGTGGGGGACAGGAGGAGGATCAGTCGTTTAGGCATAGGTTTGGTTTCATGGCCGAGGCCTTTCAAACGCAAATTACATTGAACATCATGAAGAGGTCGAGGTTGAGGCAGATGGAGACGTGTACTCACTGTTTGCTAGATGGTTGAGAGTTGGGTGGAAGAGAGAGAGAGAGAGAGCGTGGAGAGTGGTGAGCTCGCTGTCCGAGATTTTTGTAGCAACGGCTGATTCATACGCGTCATGTCCAAGCGGGACCAAATTTTATGCCACCCTGGGTCAACTTGAGTGGAGGTCCTTCCAGTGCATTCCCGATCCACGTGGTAAATAGCGGAATCAAACCACGGTAAGCTCCAGTGGTGGAGGCAGTCCACCAGCTGGACTCGCCTCTGCCATCTCGTGCGCTCAATCTCCAGCGTAGAGCGCAGCGCGTGCACCTCATGAATTCACTGGAAGCTCCAGAAAGGTGTTGACTGTAAGAGACGGCCGCCGCGTCGGGATTCCCTGCACAGTGTCCCACCAGCAGGTAGTCTCCGAGACTCTCATCTTGCCACTTGGTGTCCCCTCCCTCGCCTCGCGCTAGCAGACATGGCGTGCATATACATGGCCAGTGGGGTATAAGGATACATGGGTGGGCGTTTGCCCTCTACTTCTTCGCCTTCTTCCGCTTGTCGGCACTTGGCGTCGTGTCGCGGCTCGCCGCGTTGCTCTTGACGTCGTCCAGCGCGCGCTTTTTGCCGCCCTTGGGCTTGTCGTCCGCCTGGTCTTTCATGAGGCACAGCAGCAGCGTTGCCCCGCGGCGACGGAGCTCCTCGGGCGTGCGGCTCTTGAAGAACCAGTCAAAGCGGAACAGCGGCCACTCGCCAATGTCCCGCTTGATGAGCTCGTAGCAGTCGTCCCGGTCGATTCCGTGGTGGTGCATGCGCACGAGCAGGAAGCGGTCCTCCTCGTCAGAGTACGACTTGCCCTTGTTCTGCCCATACTGCACACGCAGCTCCTGCATCGGGTAGTTGTAGGACTTGACCTTCTTGTGGAGGGCGGCAATCTTGTCGACGTTCTCGCGCAGCTTCTCCTCACCGGCGCGGATGCGCGCCATGTACTTGTCGGCATCCTTGAGCTCGGTGTAGCGGTCAAAGAAGACCTTGGCGTACTCGCGCACTTCGTCCTCGGTCTTGTCCTGCATGTCTGCCGCGACCTTGTCGAGACTGTCGCGGCCATACCGCTCCAGCCCCTTAATGAAGGAGAGGAAGTGTCGGCGCTGCCAGTCGGCAAAGCCGTCGCCCGCCAGCTCCTCCTTCTCTTCCTTCTCCTCCTCGGTCAATGGCACAGCTGTTGTTAGCTCAGGTTCGTACATGACAGCTCACCATTGTTGATCTTCTCCTGTGCCTCCTGGCGCTCCGCCTCCACGTCTTCGGCAGTCTCTCCCTCCTCGGGCTCACGCGACGGGACAGTGTAGTTCTGCTCCTTCAAGTAGAAGTCGTGCTCGCGGTTCTGGAGGTCGGTGAGGCGCGGTGGGTAGAACTGGAACTCGCTGATGTGGACCTGCTTGGGTGGGCGCGGGACCTTGGGCTTGTCGGGCTTGGACGGCCCGACCTTCATGTTGTCGCGGTAGTACTGGTCGATCGAGTAGTTGCCCTTGCGCTCACGCTTAGCGGGCTCGATCCAGATCATGTTCTTGCGCTTGGCGGCAAAGTCCTCGCCCTCCCACTGGTTGATCAGGCTCTCCGAGCGGAAGTTGTTGAGCGCGTCGAGGTCGAGGCCCTGGTACTTCTTGTTGAGCTCGGCCGTCTTGTCCTCGCCACGACGGATAATGTCGTCAATGTCGTCGTCGACCGTCATGTCCATCGAGCTGTTGATGATCTTCTCGGCGCCGTGCTGGATCATGTCCAAGAGTTCGTCCTTGTTGGAGCCGACCTTCTGGTTCTGCTGGGCGCGCCCCTCCTGGATAACGAGCTGGTCGAGCTTGAGCTTTTGGGTCGCGCGCTCAAGGATGCGCTCCTCGACAGCATCTTGCGTAATGAAGCGGAACACGTAGACCTGCTTGGTCTGACCGATACGGTGGGCACGGTCCATCGCCTGCAGGTCGGCCTGCGGGTTCCAGTCCGAGTCGAAGAGCACGACAATGTCGGCGGTGACGAGGTTGATACCCAGACCACCGGCACGAGTGGTGAGGAGGAAGATGAACTTCTCGCTGCCTGGTGCGTTGTAGTCGTCGATGGCGTTGATACGGTCCTCGTGGGCGGTGTTTCCGTCGATGCGGCAGTACTCTGCAAAGGTTAGCCCATGGAAACTGACCAACTGCAGGTCACTCACTGAAGCCACGGAACTGGCAGTAGTCCTCGAGGATGTCAAGGACACGGCTCATCTGCGAGAAGATGAGAACACGCGAACCCTTGGCCTGCATGGATTTGAGGAGCTTGTCCAAGATCATCATCTTGCCTGCGTTGTCGATGAGGTGCTCATCCGTGGTGTAGGGTGGCCCAGGCTCGGCACCGTCGAAGACTCAAGGTCAGCTGGGACTGGTCTCGCAAACTCACGGTAGGGGTGGTTGCAGCACTTGCGCAGCTGCATGACAATGTTGAGCAGACGGGTCTTGCCCTCCTTCTTGCCGGACGCGCCATTGACCGCGTCGATGTCCTTCTCGAGGAGCATGCGGTACCACTTGCGCTGCATCTCGGTCATGCCGACGTAAAGGTTGATCTCCTTCTTGGGGAGAAGCGAGTGCTCAACGTCCGACTTGACACGACGGAGAAGGAAGGGGCGCAGCACCTTGTGGAGCTGCTTGACGATGGCGTCGGGCTCGTCGCCCTCCTTGGACTTGAACCACTCGTCGAAGTCCTCACTGGATGAGAAGACATCGGGGAGGATAAAGTTGAGCAGCGCCCACAGCTCCTGGAGGTTGTTCTGGAGCGGGGTACCGGTGATCAGGAGACGACCGCGAGAGGTGAACGTGCGGATGATCTGGCTGAGCAGCGAGTCGACGTTCTTGATACGGTGGGCCTCGTCGATGATGATGTACTCCCAGCTGAACTTGCGCAGTGTCGACTTCTCGCGTAAACACATCTCGTAGGACGTGATGAGAATGTCGAACTTCTGCGTGAGGACTTCGTCGTTGATGAGCTGGGCCTGGAGGGAGTCAGCATCGTCCACCTCGCAACGAGGCAGCACTTACACGCTCCTCTTTGGTGCCCTGCAGCACCAGGACGCGGAACCCGGGCACCCATTTGTTGACTTCGCGCTGCCAATTGTCAAGGGTGGACTTGGGGACGACGATGAGGTGAGGCCCGCTGGTGCCGCGGTGGAATTTGAGGTAGCCGAGGAACGAAATGGTCTGAAGCGTCTTGCCGAGACCCTACCACCGTCAGCACAGTCTAGACAGCTGACTCACCATCTCGTCTGCCAAGATACCGTTGATGCCGTTGTGATGCAACGAGACCATCCAGTTGAGGCCCTGCACCTGGTAGTCGCGCATCTTACCGCCCTTGACGTCTGATGTCAGCAGAGGGACCAAAACAAGAAAGCTCACAGGCTGGGCTCTCCTCGAAGACAAAGGCGTCATCCTCGCCATCCTCATCCTTCAGGAGCTCCTCGTCCTCCTCCTTCTCCGACTTGCGGTGGCGGTTGTCGCTGGTGTCAGTTGTCCGGACAAGCGATCACTCAGCGAAGTAGCTCACCTAGCCTTCTTCTTGCCCTTGGAGGTCTGGGCCAGCTGCTCGTCGAGCATGGCCGCGAACTCAGGCTCGCGCTGCTTCTGAACTGTCAGCTCCGCGATATGTATTGAGCTCACCTTGAGGTCCACGAAGTGCTGGAAGAGCTCGGTCTGGCCAAGGAGGTAGTTGAAGCGCTTCATCGAGTCGGCAAGCTATCCAGTCAGCCTTGTTGTGCGTTGCTCGGCTTACCTTTGCCTTCTCCATGGCGCTGCGCTTCTGGCTAATGTCCTGGATGTGCGCCTTGCGTTGCAACGCGGCGGCCTTGCGCGCGGCAGACTGCTCCTGCCGGCGCTTGGCTGCTGGAGTCACGGCCTGAAACGTTAGCGTACTTTCCCCGCAGCGGAAGCTCACCGCCTCGCCACCCGCAATGGCCTCCTCGTCAAGCTCATCGTCCGAGTCCATCAACTCGTCCTCGCCGTCATCCTCGTCCTCGGGTGTCACAGGCCGGGTGTTGATGTGGTGCTTGTCCGACCCCGATGTCGACGCCTGAAGTCAGCGTTGCCCACTCCACTCTATCCCCTCGTATCCAGGCCGGGCCATCCAGTGCTGGCTCTAGCAAGGACAAACAGCCCTCGTCCGTCCGGAGTGCGCTTGCTGGCTGCCTTTGTCCTACGCGTCGGAGCCGGGTGGAGGGGCGCAGAGGGCCCGTGGCGCCATCTCGACCGCCCACCCGCTCGACCCTTGTGGCTCGCAACGCTCGCAATGCGTGCTGATAGCCAGCGCTTGCAACGAGTTGTGTTCGCAAGGCTCGCAGCCGCTGTCTCTCGCCGTTCGCCCGCCAGTACCACCCCACCCCCGAACCCGCCGCAGCCACACTCACAGCCCGAGACATGGAGAGGTCGCGCGAGTCGGGGACATAGTCGGAGAGCTTGTCATCGTCGGCGCTGGATTGCGCCTGGTTGGCCGCCGCGAGGAGCGGGTTCTTCTGTCAGTCCGGACACATTGGCGAGGCAATCTCATTGCCTGGGCCAAATAGCCCCGACAGTGACTCACCATGGCTGTGGGTATCGCAGCGGAGTTATCGGGAGTGCTGCAGAGGAGGATGGAAAGAGATGAGATGAGAAAGTGGGTGGTAGTGACAAAGGGAGAATGGAGTTGATGGAGGGGGAGAAGGGGAGATGGGGGTGTGGGTGGTGGACGCAGTACGAGCGTAGAGAGCTGTGGTACTGCGGTTACGCGCTGGGGTGGAGGCAGCGAAACATAACACAACGCGTATCATTTCCTTATTCGAGCCACAATTACAGTAAATATGACTCTGTTAGGACTTTTTGGTTGCATTAGACCCTTTCTAATAGGGTTCCGTCTCTCGTGAAAAGGCACGAGGCGGGCCTAAAAGGGATGGATTGAGGGTGAAAAGGCGTGCGACTGGGTGGCGAGAGGCGCGAGGCGAAGGCCTGGGTGTTGGTGTCGCTCGAGAACCGTACAACCACTCATTCAACCAACATCTCTACCTCTTCATCCATCCTCGTCGTGTCAAACTCTTTACATCCATCGCATTCCTCGGCCATTCCCCGCTCAGCATGAGCGCCCCGTGGTCTGGAACAGCCACAGAGTCTGTGCCTCATCTTCCTCCCGGCACAATCGCCCAGGCCAACGCGCTCTCCCTCCCCTCGTCCCACCCCCCATCCATCTCTCCTGCCGCCGTCCAGTCCGAGACAAAGCCCATGTCCAACGGCTCGATAGCCCCCGGAGCGCTGGCGGGTGCCGCGGCGCCTCGGCCGGCCGTTCCAGCGCCGGGGGTAAACTCGAATGGTGTGTTTACGGTGCTCTCTCATGCTGCACCCGAGGTGGGAACTCACACTAACGCGCAGGGAAGCGCGAGCTGTCGCCGGGTCCCCACGGGCAGCCACCGCAGAAGACGATCAAGGCGTCGCACGGGACGGCCGGGAAGGGTGCGCGCAGATGCAGACAGTGTACTGATGCCAGCTCCAGCGCCGACGCAGGCTCCTCCTCCAGCGCCTGCTGCAGCTGGTCCGTCAGCTCCTAGGCCGCCGGCCGCATTGCTTCCCATGGGTCGCGGACAGGGCTTCGACATGCGCGCCGAAGAAGAGGCTGCGCGTCGAGCTGCGCGCTCGGCTGTGGGCGGAGCCAAGTTTGCGGGCAGCGGGAGTCGCGCCAAGCAGACGGACCTCCTTGGCGAGCAGGTGCTGCGAGCACG
>JAMALN010000499.1:0-27881 GCA_023630115.1 Cutaneotrichosporon sp. PK4640 | reverse complement strand
CACCAGAAGTCGTCGTCGTCGCCGCCCTTCTTTCCCTTCTTTCCCTTTTTTGGTGGCATTTTGATGAATCAAGTGTGTAGAGATGTGATGAGAAGAGAGAGTTGAGTGGCAAGTAGATGTCTTGTGCTCAAGCACAGCGCGATGGATGGCCTGGCCTGGGGCGACTTTTGTTCCCCTTGGTACAGACAGCGGGAGCAAAATTCGCAACCTCTTCTGACCTCCACTCTGGTGGTCCACCTGCGTCATTTTACAAGCTCCACCACAGGGGCAGGTGACGCCGGACCGGATCCGACAGTCGAGTTCAGTGTTGGACCATTCATCAACTCGACATGTTGAGCAGCGAGCAGTGGCAAAACGAGACACCGCAGCGGCTGAACCCCCGCGTCTGGCGTCTCAATACGATCAATACTGCACCGGCTGTGTGTACTAACGTGTCAACCCGTTTGAATTGCGCAAGCCGAGAATCCATCGTGTCTAATGCCAGCTACAGTAAACTAACTACCAACTACAGTAACTGCTTACTCATCCGCATCCCAGGTCTCGGGGTCATGCAGCCCAAATGCCTCAAACATCATCGTGCGAAACTCGAGCAGCTTCCCCCGCTCGGTGCGGAGGCGCTGCATGCGCGCGCGCATGCCCTCGAGCTCCTGCGCCATCCCGGCGATCGTGGACGCCTGCGTCCCCACCGTGTTCTCGAGGGCGCGTGTCGTGTCCACTGCGCCCAGCAGTTGGGTCTCTAGGTTGGTGAGGGTCTCGCGAAGTGTGCCGAGGGCGCCGGCCGCCTGTGCGGCCTCCTGCGTGCTCGCTTGGAGGAGGGCGAGAGCGGGCGGGAGGGGGGCTGGCTGGAGGAGTTCCGGCGGTGACGAAGGCGGGTGGAGGAGGGACGAGGGCTGGATGGCTTGGGGCGCATGCAGCTCGGGGGTGTGATGCCGCGTCGCTTCGGACGAGGGCGGCTTGACGACGAAGGGGAAGGGGAGGGGGTCCTCCGTGCCCCTTGTGTCGGCCGGGGCGTCGGGCTCGACTCCCGGCAAGAACTGGGGGAAAGGGAAGGGATCGATAAAGGCGGCGGTGCCCTTTGTGTCCTTGTGGAGGATGGGTTCGTGGGAATCGGAGAAGGGCGAGTACGGCCGCGACGCCGAGTCGGGCTTGAGGTCATCTGTGGGGATGGTCTGGACGGTCGTGAGCTGAGAGTAGGCGCTGGCCTCGGTGCCGTCGATGGACATGCGGACGGCCGTGCGCTGTACAGTGGCGACCACCTTGGTTCTGGGGTCAGCTGGTCCATGGGCAACATACGGGTCCAGGTGGTTGGCGAGATGCAGGTGGTCGGCGGTACTCATGGGCTCGGGCGACGCGCGGAACGGGATGACGAGCGACTCGGGCCGCTCCATCTTTCCCTTCTCGGCGGCCCGCTTCTCCTCTGAAGTCTCGGCCTTCTTCTCCAATCTCGGGTCCTCGACGATAACCGGCATGGGCGGGATACGGGTCGCGTGCATCCGACCGTCGTCGAAGAAGTACCGCGTCGCCGCAAAGGGGCAGAACCCGTCGTAGAAGCCCTTGTGATGCCGGCAGCTTGAGAAGACATAGGCGTCGGCGTCGGGTTTGAGAATGATCTCCCTGCAGTCGCCGCAGCCGAGGAGCTGGCTACTGTCAGCTGCGGGAGAGTGGAGGATGCACAGTCGCACGAATTTGAAGTGGTAGTGTAGGCGGTCGACAATGGCACGCCACGTCCCCTGGAAGGGAGGCGGCGCGTCGAGCGTGTAGGTGCCGTACTTGACCATGGTTGTGGGGAGGCGTGAGGGGCGAGCGAGCTTATGAGGTGAGAGATGGGGGCGCTGGACGTCATGGGGAGTGGTGGCGTGCGGGTATACCCTCATAGTGGCTAGGCTCGTAGGAATGCCGTAGTCTGAGAGGGCGCACCTCCCCAAGCCTGCGAGACATGCTCACAGTTCTCTCGTGTAGGACCGAGGGGCGCTCTCCGGCCAAAATCAGTCCGGCCGGCGGACCCACGGCGGGTGAGCTGGATGTCGTATTATACATGAGGCGTCTATGGACATTACTACTACTCCGAACACCACAAGTACTGCCGCTCCGAACGCCACTGCCGCTCCGAACGCTACTGCTCTGTCTTCCACGCGCTCTTCGTCCGGAGCCATCCCTCGAGGTCGAGCATGCCCGGGTGGAGGCGCTTGAGCTCGGCGGCTTGCGACGAGTATCCCTCGCGCTTGAACCACGCAAACATCTTGCCAAGGTCCGTGAGGGCCCAGCGCATGCCTGTCGCGAAGAACGAGAGCGTCGTGGGGGGGTTGTGACCGGTGACGCGGTTAAAGGTCGAGGAGATCTCGTCCCAGCCCATGGGCTCGCCGCCGAGGCTAAGCGCGCGCCCAGCCCACGTCTTCGGGTCGCGGAGCTGCATGGCGGCGAAGTAGCCAATGTCCTCGGTCGCGATCCAGGGCATCTTCTTCTTGCCCATCACGTCGCGCACCGAGGTGAGCGTGACCTTGCCGACAAAGTCGGGGGTGATGTTCTCGAAGAAGATGACGGGGCGGAGGATGCTCCAGGTCATGCTCGAGCCCTTTGTCGCCTCGCGCAGATGGTTCTCGATGAACGCCTTGGTGCGGAAGTGCGGAATGTCCGTCATGTCGGTCCAGCTCTTCTCCTCGCCTCCGCGGTCGACGGACGAGTAGACAAAGTGCGTGACGCCGGCCTTGAGGGCCTCGTCGACGAGGGCGACGCCCTGCTTGACCTCGGCGTTGGACTCGAGGTTGTCGGGGTCGGTGCGGAGCGACGCCGCCTGGACGGAGAAGACGCCCCAGATCTTGCCGGTGGGCGAGGCGGCGCGCGCGGCCTCAAAGATAGCGGGCACGTTGTCGAGGTCGCCCTTGACGAGCTTGACGCCGCGGGCGGCGAGCTTCTGCGCCGCCGGCGAGTCGGGGTTGCGCGTGACGGCCAGGACGACCATGTCGTCCGGCTGGGCGAGGAGGGCCTGGACGACGGCGCCGCCCTGCTTGCCTGTGGCGCCGGTGACGAGGACTGGGCGGGTCATGTTGGCAGCGGTGATGGTGAGGCTGGGTGTGGTTGTTTCTGACTGGGGTCCAGGTGTTGCGTGAGAAGATGGGAAGTGACGAGTGCCGAGACGAGGATACTTATTGCTGCAGAGTGTGGAAGCTTCGAGTCTCGCGGGTCGCTGTTACGCCGCTGTTTAGCCGTGCGGCGCCGTTCTGTTGTCGGACAAGCGGACGAGGCCTGCGGGCTGACAAGCAGAAAGCAGCAGACAAAGCTGCCAAGAAGCACCAAGTCCGAGCTGATTGGTGATGTCATGCCCGTCGGCCTCGGATCAGCAGTCTGCATTACTAAAATGGAAGATCAGGCACAGATCCTATCAATCGATAACGGCCGTTCACATCGAGACTTTTGTACACCACCATGTTAGAACGGTGTGCAGGTTCGGTGCCGCCGCCGTCGCCGAGCATCTGTTCAAGACGCCGAGCGCAGATCTCAGGCCATGCAGGCTGTGCATGAACGCATGCGCGTCACACACACACACACTTACGCGTCGCAGCGACCACCAGCACCCAGTTGAATGAATCTACATCTCTATCTCTATCTAAGCCCTATGTCAAAAGTGACAGGTTTTGTCAGCCATCCGTGTGCGGCTGCTATTCCGAGCACGCTCTTAGCTCGAGAGCTCGACACCCGAGTCCTCGGGCGGCTGGACGACGCCCCAGCGCTGGGCCTGGCCGCGCGCGTTCTTGTAAAAGGCAATGTCGGCGCCGTCCTCGACGAACAGGCACTGGCGGTGGCTCTTCCACAGCGACACGAGCATGTTCTCCTCGGAGCGCTGGTAGTGCTCGCCAATAAAGGCCTTGAGGGCCTCGGTGGCCTCCCACGCGTGGTAGTGGGGGATCTTGGAGCAGACGTGGTGGAGGACGTGGGTCTCGCAGAGGCCGTGGACGGCCCACGCGCCGACGGGGCCGAGGAACGTGCGGTCGATGGTGCAGAGCGCGCCGCGGGGGAAGGTCCACAGCTTGTCGGAGTAGTGGGGGACCATGGGGTCGGTGTGCTGGAGGTAGGTGATCATGACGATCCAGCTGTTGACGAGGAGGTAGGGGATGCCGTAGACGAGCATCATCTCGGAGAACGAGCGCACCATCGCCCAGTAGGTCGCGGCGGCGAGGACGAGGAGGATGCCAATGTCCGACCAGATGATCTGCCACTTGTGGTTGGAGCGGAAGATGACCGACGACGGCGTAAAGTGGTTGGTCCAGGCGGGGTAGCGGTTCTGGCCGGCCGCGTTCATGATCAGGTAGAGCGGGAAGCCGAGGAGCTGGTACATGGCCATCCAGAAGACGGCGATCGGGACGTGGTCGAGCGCCTCGGCAAGGACAGACTGCGACTCCTCGGGCACCTCGAGGCCGATGATCTCGTCCTCGTTGGCGGCCTCGGGCAGGCCGCGCTCCTTGCGGGTGCGGGGCACAAACACCTCGTCGCGGGTGAGCGAGCCGGTCGACGCGTGGTGGCGGCCGTGCGAGATGCGCCACGCGTGGTACGGGACGAGGAGGCACGAGTGCACGGCCCACCCGACGAGGTTGTTGATCGTCTTGCTCTTGGAGAACGCCTGGTGGCCGCACTCGTGGCTGCGTGTCAGCTCGGGTCTGACGCGACGCGCTGCTGCGCACACGTTCGTGGTGTGCGATCTTCAGGCACGGCAGCGGAAGCACCGGAGGGGAAAATGCTCACCCGACGACCCAGAGGCCAGTGCCCCAGAACGAGCAGACAATGCAGTACGTCGTCCAGAGGGCGATGCGGAGCGCCTTGGTGGGGAGCTCGGCGAGGTTGAGGTACGAGAGCGCATCCTCGATGTGGTACGCGCCGTAGACGAGGGTGCCGACGATCGCGACGTCCTGGATGAGGGTCAAGGACGAGCGGAAGAGCGAGCGCTCGAAGCAGTGCGCGCTGGGGTTAGCGAGAGGTGGGTGGGAGGTTGGATGGAGTGGGGTGGAGGCCGAGGAGGAGGGGGGTGAGGAGGGGGAGGAGGGTGGGACGGATGGCAAGCGAGTAGGATAGGGTGGGTGAGGAGATAGGGGGTGAGGAGATAGCGGCAGCTGTACAGCCTGCCATCGCACCGCCCGACGACGACTCACGGAATGGCATCGAGCAGCTGCTTGTTGGTAAAGTTGGGCACGGTGAACCTGGGGTCAGCGGCGCTCAACCTCACTCGGGGCGCGTCGAGAACTCACTTGCGGTCGGCGGGCAGCTCGGCCTCGTCAACGGACACCTTCTTCTCCTTCTTCTCGCTGGCGACGGCCTCGAGGCGCTGGCGGACGGCGGACATGGTGAGTGCGTTGGGGAAACACTCGTGCAACCGTGGACCATATCAATGCATCACCGCTGGTTCGTTGGTTGGCAGAAATCTTTGGACCCCCCGCCCTCTCCAACACCCCCAGCTGGCGCCAAGGAGGGCGGCCCAAGCCCCGCGCCCGCGCCCCCGCCACAAGGAAGACGTGCTTTTCGCTGGCGGCCAGGTGCTGCGCTGGCAGTCTCACCTCAGCGCAGGCGGTGTGATATCGGATATCCCTTTGAGCAATGGGCCTTGAATGTGCTGCCTGAGACGTCGTTCCTGATCGCACCTGATACGCTCTTCCGCATTAACCCGCCCGCGCATCATGCCGACTTCATTAGTACCGCGGGGGCAAACCCTCTCTGTTCCTCTGAGGAAACTGAGGAAACGGGCACCAGACACGCACCACAGACGAGCTTGGCACGCACTCCCCCTCGACGCCCCCACCGAAGTCTGCTTCAAGTGGTCTATGCCCGGCGTGAGCCTCGGCGAAAAAATTGCCCCGCCTGGCTGGCCGGCGTTGCACCTGAGATGCAGACGAGCCCTGGCGATGGGCCATGCATGGGCCGATCTACGGCATGCGGCGTAGCGCAGGGTTGATCAGGGGGCGAGCAGTGGAGATCCATGGAGAAGCTGGGGTGATGGGGGGGCTTGATCGGGCATTCAGAGTGGTACAACCACGGCAATAGAAGCTAGGTTGTATCTGATAGTCTGATCAGCAGAACATCGGAAGATTGAGCGTGGCGTGGGACAATAACGTGGGTGTCGTCTCTCACGTTGTGACGCTGTGGCTCACACTCTTCACATGTCAGATGTCAGCTCAGTGTCGTGTCGTAAACCTCCTGCTAAAATCTGCTGTCAGCAAAAGGCGCCGCCGTTCGATCCCCTCCCGCATACTGTGCAACTTTTTGCCCTTCGGCCGCCCCGACCCCAATGCCTCCACCTCCACCTCTGGCTTCGGAATAGGCGACGTCATGTCACGACCAGACACCGAGCCCCGTCCATCGTCCGTTGACAACGCACCCTCCACCACAATGTCCTGGTTCCGCTCGTCGCCACCACCACCAAAGCCCGATGCGTCGCTGGGCTCCGATGCGCTGGGCTCTGCGTTCGCAGATCCCGTTCCCGAGGGGCCGGCAACTGACAGTGAGTGCCCCGGTTGAGGGGAAGTGATGGAGGACGACGAGGAGGGCGAAGATGGAAGAGAAGAGGGGAGAGACAATGGAGAGAAAGGGGGGAGGGGAAGAGAATCGAGACGAGAGATGAGGAGCTGGAGATTGGAGAGGAAGACAAAGACAAGGAAGGCGGAGGAGGGTGAAGGCGGCGTGGACACCGGAACCGAGGCGAGACCGAGCTGATCCCAGCCCTCCACGACGCCGCTTCCGCCGCGCCGCCCGCCCCCAAGATCCGAACGATAGAGGACCTGCGCCGCCTGAACCGCCGCGCAACCCAAGAGGGGATGTACGCCGGCGTCCTGGGCGGCGGTGTGCTCGGTAACTACCCGCGCCGTCCCATCTGACTCCAGCCTTCATCGGCTCCCGCGCGGGCGTGAACAAGAACGGCCTAGTCCTGACCTTTATCCGTGCGTAGCCTACCCTCCATTCTGACAGTAGTCGGCGGAACGGGCATCTCGTTCCTCACCACGCGCACGATCATCAACTCGTCGCTAGGGGAGCACTATGCGCAGCTGCGGGCTGCGCAGGCCGCGCACACCGGCAACCTCCTTGGCGACGGGGCGGTCGGCGACGCCCACCTGCCCCTAGAGGAGAAGGTGGATCCGCGCGCGCAGCTCGCCCGCGACCTCAGCAATATCGGGGGGCCACGGGAGCGTACACGCTGGACCAAGGGGCGCGGGCTCGAGGGCGAGGTCGAGGAGGAGGCCGAGCTGCGCGACACGTACCACCGTCCAGGAGTCCCACGCAACGTTTAGTCAATGTCTAGAGTATGCATGTATCACGCCTCACGCCTTGATGGTGGGCGGCGAGCGCGGGGATGCGGGCTCCACCTCTGTCGCGTCCGAGCTACACTCCTCATCTTCTTCCGACGCGCGTGCTGCCACCTGGCTGAGTGCTGAGCGCTGTGGGCTCGTCCAGAGCGGCGGGGACGATGTGGTGGTCGGGGTGATGTACCCCGTCTGCAAGCCTGTGTCCGAGGCCGCCTCCGAGGTGGGGCCGACGCTCACGATACTCGCGGCGGCGAGCGACGGCGAGTCGCCCTGCACACTCACGCTGACAGAGCGGCGGGGGAACGAGCCGAGAGAAGCGAGCGAGCCAGAGCGCTGGTGCAGCGTCCAGCTTGTGCTGGGCTGGCGACTCGACGCGCGGCTGCCCGCACCACTGGCCCACCCTGGCCCCATCACTGGTCCAGGAGGCGGTGGGTCCGGCGACGACAGGTTGAGCAGGATGTTCTTGAGGTTTGGGAGCGTGTGCCGCAGGTCGAGCATGCGGATGTCTGCCTCGTACATGAGCTGATGTCAGCTGTGTGTGGGGTGGGTCTAACTTACCAGCTCGATGTCCTTGTTCAGCAAGAACACGGCATACTCGTACCGGTATCTCTCGACGCCGCGGCCGTACAGCGGGAACGAGCGCGGCCCCTGCATGACGCTCACGACGTCGCGCACGTGGCTCTTACTCCCAGCATATGTGACGGGGTACGCGAGGCCAGCGGCGGCGCCACCGAGCCCCGCAATGAGCTGGAGTACGAGGGCGGCGTACCCGAGCGCCGCGGCAGTGGTGCGCTCGTCGACGCGCGGGCACCCGTCCGGCGTCAGCTGCGGCGTGAGGGAGAGCGGAGGGGCCGGGTCCTTCGGTCCCAGGGGAATGGGGAGGGGCACGCCGAGGATCGAGTAGAGGAGTGAGGGAGCGTGGATCGGCGCGATGGGAAAGAGCGCGTCGAGGGCCTGTGCGTGCGCCGCGCGCCGCTTGTAGATCTGGGGAAGGAGGTCGGTGCGCTGCGCCTCGATATCGGCAATCTCGGTCGTGAGTTCGGCGCTCTGCGTGCGCGTTTGCTCCGCGCGCTCGATCGCCGCGGTTAACAGGGCACGCCGCGCGTCCAGCCGTCCGCGGTGGAGCGTTATCCGCGCGCGCGCTGATGTCAGCATGCCCAAATGAACACAAGCTCACCCTCCTCTGTCGTGCGCTCAACCTCGGCTACGCGGTCGCGGATCCATCTCACGCGCAGCGAGCGCTCGCCCACGTCGCGCTTGAGCGTCGAGCGGTCACTGTCGGCTGAGATGAGCGTGTCGATCTGGCGCTGGAGGTCGGCGATGCTCCGTTTCGTGTCGGCGATCACGGACTGGATGTTGACAAGTCTGCTGTCAGCTGGTGTTGGGCCAACGCAGCTGGACGTACTGGTGCAGCCCGCCAAAGTTGGCACCCTTCTTCATGCGCGTCTCGCGCAGACTGCGCTCCACGACGCCCTTCTCGTCCTCGCGTGGCGCCGGCTCGGCGCCCTCAGGTGGGAGGTAGAACGCGGTGCGGGGAAAGGTGGTGAATGTGAATACAACCGAATTTGGAGGGAGTACAGCGTCAGCAGGGACAGGGACGACGTGGCAGAGGTCGACGAGGCCGCCGACGCCGGGGAGGCGGCGCCACTTGCCGCGCTCCTCGACCCAGACGGCGAGATCGACGCGTGTGCCGGCACACTCGGCGCCCGTGATCCATGGGGCGAGGTCGCCGCGCTCGATGCTCGCCCACCGGGGCTGGGTAGATGGCTCGTGGATTGGGGAGAGGAAGAACGGGACAGGTGCCGGGCGCTCCGTTGAGCGGGCGGGGAAGCCGAGCGTGCTGCGGCGCATGGGGGCGGGGCGGTTGCTCGACGCGCGCTTCTCGGGCCGTGCGCTCCCGTTACCTGAAGGCTTGCGGGGCGAGCCGGGGGAAGGGGAGGGTGGTATTGACGATATGCTGGAGGAGCTCGCACTCCGCACCGGCTTTGGGGGGAGGGAAGTGGTGCGCGAGCGTGTAGTGGGGCGGGCGCGACCAGCCGCCGAGGAGCTGCGGATTGGGGTGGTCGGCGGGGAGGGGGACGCGGGCTCCTCCTCGGGCAGGGTGAGGGCGACGAAGCAGCGCGCGAGGGGGCGAGCAGCGGGCGCGCCGACCTCGGGCACGGCGGGGGGATGGGCCGGGTGGGGGTGAAGTCCCTCTCCGGCGAGGGTCCCGGCGCGGGCGCGACTGTGCGGCGCCTCGAGGGAAGAGTGGCTCGTCCTGCGCATGCGGGGCGAGCCCACCGTCACCGACGAGCCGGGGAGGGTTAGCTCGTGGATCCCCACGCCCGAGATGTGCCGAATGCGCCGGGCCGGCTGGGGTCAGCTGGACCAGATGGGGGGCGACGGACCTCTTCGGGCGTGTCCATGTTGTTGTCGCCCTTGGGCGGTGGTGTTGATGGTGAGGAGCGAGATGTATAGAGTACTGAGTGGTCGTCAACACATCTGGCCGAGGTTCTTGGTCCAACGTCACCGCTCTAGCCCACGCGAGTTACACGCGAGTTACACGCGAGAGGTTCGGCCAGCTGCGGCACGGGCCGGTTGATGGCCGGGCAGTGCTGACTGTTTACGTGGGGTGAGAGTGTGTGAGTAGCCAAGATGTGACCTTCCAGAAGATGCTCTACCACACCTTGGCACTCTTGTTCATCTCTTCACTACTCTCATCGCAACTCCAAGCGCTCCCCTCCACGTTGTCGGACGGGTGACTGACACCAACGTCCGAGCTTGCCTCGTCGCCTCGCCCTATACCCCCTTGAACCCATACCGCAGTTCAGCCAGCACAGCCGCCACCTTCCCTCTCCGACCATCTACTCCCACTTCACTCTTTCTGGACCTGCCAACACGTCTGTCAACAACCCACCATGTCTCACCCCACACCGCGGGGTATGCCTATATGTGAGTGCTCTCCCTAGGCAGCAGCTGACGCCAGTGTCGGGGCCGCCACCCCACGTTGAATCCGAGGGTGAGCCGAGCCGAGCGGTAGCTGCTCATCGGCCTTCGCGTAACGCACCGTCACCGCTGACACATAGCATGCCGCCAGTGCGCCCGCGAGTTTAGCTTCTTCCGCCGCGGCAAGGCGTGCGGCCACTGCGGGTACGAGTATTGCAGCTCCTGCCTGTCGGACGGGCAGGCGCTGATGCCGCGGCGCACGGTCCCCAGACCGACCGGGCCGCTCGCCGAGCTCCGCGAGGCGTTCCGCGGCTCCGAGCCCTCCACGAGCGGATACGATCCCGAGCCGGTCTGCGTGCACTGTCTCGCCATGCTGCAGGGTGGGTCCAGTTCATTGAGCCTGTGCAGATGCTGATCCCAGTCACGGCCGCGCCGCTCGACATGCTTCGCGCGCTGCCGTTAAAGCGGCTCAAGGAGTATCTCGCGGCCTACAACATCCCCACGAGCGGCATCATCGAGAAGGAGGGCCTCGTTGAGGCAGTGGTGCGCGCGCGCAACCCCCACACGGGGACGCTGCGCCCCGAGAACGAGAGCTTCTACCGTCGCCGCTCGGTGCCGCGCAACGGCCGCCACGCCACGCAACAGCCCCGGCCGCCACCGCAGACAAATGCGCGTCCCCCGCCGCCAGACTATGCCCGCCCGCCCCCGAGCGCGCGTCCGGCACCTGCAAACACGCGTCCTCCGCCGCCGAGACAACAGCACGTGCCTAAGAACCCCCAGCCAAAACCAAAGCCCAAGGCTTCCCCGCCGCCGCCGGTGCCGACCATCCTCTCACTCGTCGCGCTCCCCAGATCATACCTCGCCACCTTGAGTATCGGGACACTCAAGGCGATCCTGTACGAAAACCACGTGCGCGTCGACTTCAAGCAGGTGCTCGAGAAGGAGGAGTTGATCGGGCGCGTGGCCGAGCTGGTTGCGGACGAGCGCCGCCGCTTAGAGCGCCAGGCGCGCGAGGAGGAGCGCGAGGCGGCCGAGGCGGCTGGCGCGAAGCTGCCCACCCCTGAGGCGGAACGCGAGGGCGAGGGCGAGGGAAGTGGGAGCGGGAGTGGAAGCGGGAGTGGTGAGGAAGCCACGCCCACCATGGCCCCGCCGACTGGGCCCGCGCCAGACATCGAGCGCGGGCTCTGCGTCGTCTGCCAGGACGAGGAAGCCACTCTGGCTGTAGTCGACTGTGGCCACCTGGCCATGTGTGCTCGTGAGTTGGGTACGTTCTGCGACAACTGACACCAGATTGCTCCGACCTGATCATGGCGACGAGCAAGGAGTGCCCGCTCTGCCGTACACGCATCATTACGCCGCAGCGCCTCATTCGCATCTATCGTGTCTAGACTACTTTGACATGAGCTCACGAGCGTACCCTATTAGACGAACGCCAAGTTGTAACCTCCGTTCCTGCATGCATTTCATACACAAGCGCGACACACAGGAGGCGGCAGATCATGTCTGAGTGGCATGGATCTATCGTGAGGGACTATATGGGACAGCACTGTACAACACTATACGGTAACATCATGTGGGTGGCCACAGTTGCTCCTCTGGAGCGGGGCGACACAGGTCGTGTGGACATGTGATGGGAGGGGTAGGGTACAGGGGACGGATGAGGTTGTTGTATTGTCGCAAGACTTGAGACGTCGAGGACGGGCACTACCACGGCCGCTTGCGGAGGCTCTCCGTGTCTCTATCCGTCGGGGTCATCTCGGTAGGGCTGGCAGCGATTGCCTCGTTCTTGCGGAACCACATCTGCACGCCGCGGCGGCCGCCTATGGGAGGAGCAGAGATCGGCGGAGGCGACGCTGGGGACTGGATCCTGGACGAAGCGGCGGTAGACTGGCTCGGGAACGCCTTGCGCAGTTCGGGGACGGGGAGGCTGTCTGCTGATGTCGGGAGAGACTCGTTACGTGCCATGTCGGGGTTCGCGATGGTCACTCTAGGAAGGCGCGGCTTGGAGCCCTTGGACGCTGGGACGGCGGTGGGGCGCGGTGTTTGTGTTTGGGGGAAGATGAGCGCCGGCGTCCCGATGGCATGGTAGGACTTGATCGACGTTGCGAGCTCCGACAGCTGCATGTTAGCCCCTGTATGACACTCTCGTCCCGATCGCCGTTGGCCTCGATTGCCCTGAGGCTTCGCGGTCACCCATCGCCGCATCATGGCTCGCCCACAGAGAAGAGACGTAGTCATACGTCCCTATCAGACGAACCTTGGCCATGAGCTCTTCCACGCCCTGCTGGCGGCGCAGCAGGTCTGCCTCGTCGGCATCTTCATCTTCAGTGTCCGGCGTCTTCTCTTCCGCGTCGTCGCCCGGAGGCGGGTTGACGAGGTCGAGACCTGCGGGCTTGCCACACCCGATCCCCTCGAGGGCAAGATGCGCGCGCCCAATCTCGACCTGCGCGGAGAGCACTGCTTCGATGTGAGTGCCGAGGGCACGCGTGACACCGCCGCCTGAAGCGTCGAGAGGGCCGCGCAGCATGGTGGATAGCGGCGAGTCGCGGATGGCGTCGCCCGCGCTCTGCCCGCGCGCGCGATCTGCGTCGCTCGCCGAGTCCGTCCCGGACAGAGTGCGATGGATGTCGGTCCCAAATGCTGGCTCAGGGCCCGGGGTCGAGTTGCTGCGATGCACGATTGGCGGGCGTTGCAGGAGCTTGTTGACCACTGCGTCGTGCGCTGATGGGGGCGCAGGGGACTCGGTGACTGCTTGAGCTGCGGGCTCGGGCACCACGACCTCCCCGGGCAGAGCAGAGGTGGTCGCGACCGGCGACCCTTGTCCCATCTGCATCGCGGCGAGTGGAGGAGAGTCGGAGGAAGGCGGCGAGGGTGGGGCGGAGGCAGAGTCGGTCGAAGCCGGGGGCGAGGAGACGGGGCTGTCGTTGGAGACGAGGGCGTGGAAGAAGTGCCAGGCGTTGGAGTGGCGGCGGGCTGGGGCTGTTGGAGCTGTCGGAGAGAGGGGGGGTGTTGGAGATGTTGGTGTTGGTGGGGAGAGAGTGGTTAGGGGCGGCATGCCAGAAGTGGCGTCGGATCCAGGCACGATATTCGTCTGTGCACCTGCCTCGCTGTCGTCGTTCGATTTTGTCGACGTGCGCCCCAAACTCGTCTTGCGAAGCGAAAAGCGGCGTGACTTGGGCGACTGCTTCATCCAGTTGAGCCAGTCTGGTGGGTATACATGCGCTGACCCGCGCCGTGGGGGCATGCGCGGGGGATGCGGAGGCGGGGAAGGTGGTGAGGAAGCATCGCGGATGACCTCGAGGGACTCCATCGTGGAGTGTGGGGAAGGCGGGCCTGGGGGTGTGTTCACAGCGCGGATCGCAGGCTTGGGCGAAGGTTCGAGGGGGCGATCGCTGTCGCGTCGGCGACGGTGGGCAGGAGGGCGGCTTGGGTGGGGGCGAGAGGGAGATGGAGCTGCAGCGCGATAGCGATGCCGCGGGCAGAGGAAGGGTCAAGCGGAACGGGTGGGAAGGGTTGGAGGGGGCAAAGTCAAGTAAGAGTGCGGGGTGTCAAGCGTCGCTTGACGGCCTTCGGGCATCGGCGATGGGGATGGGATACGGGTGCGGAAAGGGCGGTGGCCGTCGGGGTCGGGGTTGGGGCGGACGGTAGAAGGATGCGTGGATGCGGAACGAGTGTCCAAGCTAGTTGCTGACGAGTCGAGAGAAGTTGTTGTGTGAATGCAATGCAGAAACGATGGGGCAGACGAGTGGATGCTGGCCGATCTCTGGGTCCATGCATTCGCTTGCTTCTCTGAATACTCACTTGCTCGCTCGCTGTCTCACAGCCCACAGGTCACAGCCCACAGGTCACAGCCACCCATCGCGTCTTGTGATTCTTTTGGCCTCGTGTTTAGCTCCTTTGGGGTGGGCGACGGGGCTGACGGAGGGGCTGACGGAGGGGCTGGGGAGTGGGCACGGCCCGCACGGGGGCCGAGTGACGAGGCGTGAAGGGGCGTGGGTAGCTAGCCTACGTGGGGGGAGGTGGGCTCGCTCCAGAGCGACGTTGTCGGTGGGGTCGTGCGGAACGCCACCCAAGCCACGCACATCATCTGTCCTCGGATCCGGGCCAGCACCCCCGCTCGGCTGTCCGTCCACCCCGCCCGGCCGCCTCCCCACTCAGTCTATGGAACTCGGTCCGCTCGCAGCTCGCTATCGCTCGTAGACCAGCTCGCTGAACCTCGCCGTCTGCCCCCCAACCCAATCCCATCTCGTGCGGAACACGCCCAAGCCGCGCACATCAGCTCTCCTCGTGCCCTCGGGCCAGATCTCGCTCCCCCACACCCGCAGGCCTGGGCGAGTAATATCACTCACCGTGCCTCACAATGCTACCGACCGAAGCCGATGGGAGCGTCGCATTCCTCCTCGGATGCATGAGAGAGGACGAACTCTGTCACTTGACATGCAGAGTGCATTCCGGCCCGCCGGGGGCCGAGGACGCCGTATCTTTCTTTACCTGGTCGCCAAGGAATGCCTGGGGCAGGCGGGGGCAGATGCAGAGAGATTGAGGCCTCAAGCCAGAGAGACACGGGACGCGTCTCGTGCATGCGCCCGCACGGACCTTTGGTGACATGTTGGGGTGGAGTGGATCTGGCTTCACCTCTCAATCACTCTTTTCTCTCTCTCGCAGCGATCGCAGCAACACACACCGACAATCTCGATGGGCGCGAGTAGCGAGCAGCGCGTAGCGAGCTAACAAGGGGCACAAGGGGCCGCGAAGGGGACACACGCCCCGGAGTGGCTTCACCGTCCACTCGTCACCGTGGTGTGTCCCGCGCCGATGAGGGAGCTAAGGCCTTTGATCGTCATGAGAGGTCTGATGATGGTACACACTCGCAGTCTCCGGCGCAGACGGGTTGGGTTTGGGTGAGGCTGAAAAAGAGAAGAGACTTCACTTTCCACTCACCCATTTTCCACCGCACAGTCCCGCACCCCTCACACACACTACCATGATCAACAACAAACACCAGTAGTGTCATGCTCCACTCACCCCATCCAGGCCATGCAACCACACTGAACGGTCACTCAAGTCACTTACTCTCTCACAGCTGCATATATATACCCATGCCCTCGTCGCCATCTTGCATCCCCACCTCACTGCTCTCACAGCATCTACCACTACCACAGCTACTTGCTCTCACCAGCACTCCTCACTAGCACTAGCGCCCCCATCTACCACCTCCACCTTGCCCAGTCGCAGCTTGCTCGACCTTCCTCCGATCCTTCAAACACCAAACAGTGAGTTGACTCATCTCACCTTCCTTTCTCCCTTCTCCCAGTCTTTTACTCACACCAGACATGCCCGTCCTCGGTCGCATCTCCTCCAACAAGGACCACGGTGCCGTCTACAGCGGCCTCGCCGCACCCCGCAAGCCCCGCCTCGCTGGCATCGGCAAGGCGCCCACCCGCCCCCGCCACATCTCGGGCAAGCACGACGGCAAGGCTGTCCTCCGCGCGCTCCGCAAGGCCTCGCTGCGCAATGACCCCCCGTCTCCCCGCCTCCCTCGTTGCCAAGGCGGCCCCCAAGCCCGCGCCGGCTCGCAAGGTCGCCACCCCCGTCCTCACCGACAAGGCGGTCTCTGTCAAGGGCTTCGTCATCCGTGACGACAAGGGCTCCGTTCTCCGGATCCCAGTCTATCTACCCAAGCACGCGATCGCGCCCAACCCCGACATGACCATGTCGGACGGCACTGTCGTGGTGAGTTGCTTGTTTGGTTCCCCCACCCAGCCCCCAACGCTAACACATAGCCCACCCTTTACGTCCAGAACCGCCTCGCACCCCTCCTCCACCGCATCTACGCGTTCGGCAGCTACTTCCAGCCCTTCCCGCACATCCCCTCGCCGCCCTCGCCTGACCCGGCCATGGCGGACGGGCTGCGCAAGTCGTTTGCCTGGGGCGTGCCCTACATCGTCAACGGGCACGACACTGCCGGTTCGCTCGCAGCCACTCTGCGCCCGTTCCAGCCAGACATGTGTCTTGCGGTCCGCAAGCGCGGGGGCGACAAGGATGCGCCCTTCCACATCACCGCCATCAACTACACCGTGTACGCGGCCTTCTTCTCATACTTCCCGCGACGCTTCAACCTCGAGCCGTCGGCACCCATCGCCGAGGCAATCGCCAGCAAGGCGTGCAACAACTCGCCCATGTCCACCATCGAGGAGCTCCCGCACGTCGACGACATGGAGGACATCAACGTCGCCGACGACGCCTACTCGTCCTGCTCTGGCGCGTCGGCCATCGCCGCACTCGAGACCGGCGAACACATCCACCTCCCTATCCTCGCCATCGACCTCCCCGACCCGACCACGATGTTCCTCATCCACGAGCGGCTGCACCACCCTTTCAACAAGTGGCAGCCCGCCCTCCTCGGCCTCAACCTCCACCAGGCCATCACGCCCGACGCGGCACAGACCTACCTCGCCCAGCGCAGCCTCCCCGAGCTCTTCAAGGTGCTCGCAAAGCTCCAGGGCGTCTGGAAGAACATCTCGGCGCTCGGCCTCGAGAACGACGCGATGTGGCGCGAGCTCGCTAGCGCCTACAACATTGTCGTCTCCGTCCTCCTCCACCGCGTGCGGAACCAGCCAACCCCAAACGCGTAGATGGTTGCAGACAAGGATAGTTCTGGGTCTAGGGTCTCTCCAGTGTTGTAGAAATGTAGCATCATGTAGCAAATGACCATGTACGACGTCGCGTCGCGTCGCGCTTCGGAGGTATGCCAGGAACGGCTGATCAAGCAACTGTAATCGGCCTCCACTGCGGCGATTTCCGTGGCGTCATCGGTTCGCACCGGCTGCCCACACCTTGACATGAACCGGCCTCACTTCTTCTCGCTTTCACCACATCTCCATGCTCCCGCCCATTACCCGTCTCTCCCCCCGTCTCGCAGCCCGCACCATGTCCACCGCCATTCCCAAGACGATGAAGGCCATCCAGGTGCGTGTCAGCAGCTGGGCGACGAGGCGTCCATCGCAAAGCTGCTCTCGCGGGACAAGTCTGACGCCAGGTCGAGAAGACTGGCGGTCCCGAGGTCAACGTCATGCGCGAGGTGCCCGTCCCCACGCCGAAAGACGACGAGCTCCTCATCAAGGTCGAGTGGACCGGTGCCAACTACATTGACAACTGTGGGTATCTCGTCTTGACTGCACCCGTCCCTGGGCGAATGTGTACTCTCGACGTCTGTATCCTCAACGACCTTGACCACCCCTATACCCCTCTCATTGCTCTCTGCCCCTCCCTTTTCTTCTGCTCCCTCCCCCATCCCACCCACCCCCGCTCACACCAGACCGCCGCTCCGGCCTGTACAAGCTCGACCTCCCCTTCTTCCAGGGCCAGGACATTGTCGGCACGATCGTGCAGCTCCCCAAGGCGGAGCACAAGGCCACTGTCCTCGGCGAGCTCAAGCTCGGCCAGCGCGTCTGGACCCCCGCCGGCGCCAGCTTTGCCGAGTACGCCGTCGCGCCGTGGTGGAAGGCCGCGCCGCTCCCGGACGGCGTCGACCCCAAGGACGGCGTGAGCATGTGCACCGTCGCGCTCACGGCCATGGCGCTCGTGCGCTACTCGTACGCCGTCAAGAAGGGCGACTACATCCTCGTGCGCGCGGCCGCCGGCGGTGTCGGCCTTGTTCTCTGCCAGGTGAGTGGCCTGACTTTGGCTCGGGTCGGAGGTCGGGTCGGGAGCGCCTCCGACTGCACGGGCAAGTTGCGGAGACCCCATGCTGACCCGCAGCTCGGCAAGTACCTCGGCGCGCACGTCATTGCGACGACATCGACCGAGGCCAAGGCCAAGCTCGCCAAGGAGAACGGCGCCGAGACCGTCCTCCTCACCACCGCCTCGTCCGAGGACAACGTCAAGGAGGTGAGTTTTCCTCTCAGCGGCGCTAACCCAGATCCTCCGCTTCTCCGAGGGCAAGGGCGTGCACGCCGTCTTTGACGGCGTCGGCGCCGACACCTGGGAGGAGAACTTCAAGGTCGTGCGCACGAACGCGACGATCGTGACGTTTGGCAACGCGTCCGGCCCCGTGCCCCCCTTCTCGCCGCTCAAGCTCTCGCCAAAGTGCCTCAAGGTCACGCGCCCCACGCTCTTCCCCTTCATCGCCAACCCCGAGGACTTTGCCACGCTCGCAAAGGAGGTGACGGACATTGTCGCCGAGGGCGCCGTCAAGTTTGCCGTCCACAAGGTCTACCCCTTTACCCAGGAGGGCGTGCAGCAGACCCAGATTGACATTACGGGCCGCGGCACCACGGGCAAGCTCCTCATCCAGGTCGCGTAGGATGGCGCGGGTGCGGCGAGGGCTGCGCCCACCAGCAGGATGTAGATTGCGACGAGTAGATCGCGAAGAACATGCAGATGTTGGGCGCCGCATTGCCCAAGATTGAATCCAGCTGAGGGCGAGCGTCGAGGTCGAGCGCCGGCAGTCTGACGTTGCTTGCAGCCCCTCGGCGGCGGGCAAGCCAACAGCTGGAGGGGGACATGGTTACGGTTCGGGCACTCTGACCAGCCCAGCAGCCCCGCAACTCCATTAGATGTGCATCCAAGTTTATCACGGGCCGCGGGGTTCGTGCTCCGCTTTGAAGCAGGCAACACGGGCTACTTCTTCTTGCCCTTCTTCTTGTTATGCCCACCGCTGCCGCCGCCACCACCGCCCCCGCTAGTCGACCCCTGCGTCCCAAGTCCCGTGAGCTCCTTCTTCTTCTTCCCGGCCGCGGGAGCGAACGAGGCGCGCTGGCGCAGCGGCAGCCACCGGTCCGGGTCCTCGGTGAAGGGCTTGCCCTCGACGGCGCCCTTGGGCAGCCTGTGGCGCGGCTTGGTGCGCTTCTCCTCGGCCTTGGAGGTGCTGGCCACGGGGGCGGGCTTGGGCGCCGCGCCGCGCGTCGCCCACCCGATCGGCACGGAGGGGACGTAGCTCTCGAGCTCGCCCGCGCTCGGCGTCACGGCCGGGAGGTTGGCGGCGGGGTTCTCGACCGCCGGCGCCGAGAGGTGCGCCGTGTACTCGCGCGTGATGAAGGCGAGCTGCGTCGCCGTCGCGGCCTGGTTCGTGCGGATGTCGTCGTACTCGGACGACGCCTGGGGTTAGCCCAATCTTGATGGACACCGCTGGGAAAGTCCCACACTCACGGGCGGCGCGCCGTTCAGCAGATCCTCGTACAGCGCCTGGGCCTTCTCAAACTCGCCGAGGCGGTAGCGCTGGTGTCAGCTGTCTCTCAGAACCAATCTGCTCTCCTCATCGGAATACTCACGACCTGCGCCTCGAGGTGCTCCTCGCGGCGCCCGCGCGCCTTGATCTCCTGCAGTTGCTGGAGGGCATCGCGCTCGCGGTGCAGGCGGTAGAGGCAGTATGCGCGCTCAAACTGCAGCTCGGCGGGCGCGGGCGGGTGCTCGACGAGGTCGAGGGCGGCCGCATAGTCGTCCGTGTGGAGGTGGAGGAAGAGGAGGGTCTGGAACGCGGAAGTGGACGCGGCGTCGAGGGCGAGGACTGGGATTAGCTAGGCGGCGGAGATCCCGCTTCAAGCCAGCGCCACTCACTCCGCTTGCACGTCTTCTTGGCGTTGTCGAAGAAGCCGTCGTTGACCTGGTCGGTGAGGGCGCGGTAGAGGCGCGGGAGGCGCTCCGCGGCGGGGAGGGGCGGGCGCGGGGTAAACTTGCGCTTGCCGTCGACAATCTTGATGTCGCCCTTGACCGGCGCCGCGGGGGACTTTTGCTGCTGCTGCTTTCTCGGTGGCATGGCGAGTGAGTGAGCGAGTGAGTGAGGAGATGGTGCCAGACGACGCCGATGTGGTTCCAGGGCAATGGTGTTCCACCACCACCTGTGTTGGGTCACGTGCATTTGGTTCCGCTCATCCACCTCCCCTGTCTTGCGGTGCTCGTCTGTATTATCGCTGGACTGCTGCTTGCTCTTACTCGTTCAAGCTTGGGCATGCGCCGAGATACGCTTGGTCAGCACCCTGCAACAGCCCTCGCACCCGCTCGTTCGATTTGATGCATGATGGTACACGAAAACTACAGACAAGCCCACAGGCGCCACGCCATTTACTCGAAGGCCATGTCGTTGATGAGCTGGACCTCGCTCTTGTGCTGGTTCTTGAAGCCAGTGGCGACAGAGCACGAGGGGTTGCGGCCGGCGTAGGCGACAGTCTTGCCCTTGTGGTGCTCGGTCTGGTTGGCGGCGAGCTCGATGCGGGGAGCAACGTAGCCGTGAGCGCCCATGTTGAGCGGCTCCTCCTGGCACCAGGTGATCTCGGCGTTGGGGTACTTGTCGAGCTCGGGGGTGACCATGTCGTAGGGGAAGGGCGAGAGCTGCTCGACACGCGAGATGGCAATGTCCTTGATGCCGCGGGCCTCGCGCTCCTTCATGAGCTCGACGTAGACCTGGCCCGAGCAGAGGATGTGCTTGCGGATCTTCTCGGGGGCCTCGAGGGCGTCGGGGGTGGCCTCGGGGAGGAAGCGCTGGAAGATGGTGTCGCCGGTCATCTCGGAGAGGTTGGAGCGGGCCATCGGGTGACGGAGGAGAGCCTTCGAGAAGAAGACAATGAGCGGCTTGCGGAAGTCACGCATCTGCTGGCGACGGAGAGCGTGGAAGTAGTTGGCCGGGGTGGTCGGGTAGACGACCTGCATGTTGCAGTCCTGGATCTGGCGCTCGAGCTTCTCGGGCGAGGGGTAGACACGCGGGTCGTCGTCGCAGAGCTGGAGGAAGCGCTCAATGCGGCCCGACGAGTGCTCGGGGCCCTGGCCGTCGTAACCGTGGGGCATCGACATCACGAGACCGGTGCGCTGGAGCCACTTGCGCTCACCCGAGGCAATGAACTGGTCAATGATGACCTGGGCGGTGTTGGCGAAGTCACCGAACTGGGCCTCCCACATGGTCAGCGAGTTGGGCGAGACGAGCGAGTAGCCGAGCTCGAAGCCAAGAACACCGTACTCGGACAGGTGCGAGTTGGTGACGGTGAATGAGCCCTGGTCCGGCGAGACGTGCTTGAGCGCGGTGTAGGTGCTCTCGTTCTCCTGGTCGTGGATGAGGGCGTGGCGCTGCGAGAAGGTACCGCGCTCGACGTCCTGCCCGGAGATACGGACGTGGGTACCCTCGAGGCAGAGCGAGCCGAAGGCAAGAGCCTCAGCAGTCGACCAGTCGATGCCCTGGCCCTCGGCGACGGTCTTGCCGCGGTTCTTGATGATACGGGCAAGGTTCTTGTGGGGGGTGAAGTCCGAGGGGTAGCTCGAGACAATCTCGCCGAGCTTCTTGAGAGTCTCCTCGGCGACACCCGAGGGGCGCTGGGGGAGGACCTTCTCGGCGAGCTCCTTGGGGGACGGGAAGCCCTCCCACGAGGACGAGAGCCACTCGCGGGCCGTGGGCTTGTAGTCCTTGGACTCGTCGGCAGCCTTCTCAAGCATGCCCCAGACCCACTGGCGGTGCTCCTCGATCTCCTTGGAGCTGAAGGCGCCCTCCTTGATGAGCTGCTCCGAGTAGATGGGAAGGACCGAGGGGTGCTTCTGGATCTCGCGGTACATGCGGGGCTGGGTGAACGAGGGCTGGTCGGTCTCGTTGTGACCGTGGCGACGGTAGCAGACCATGTCGATGACGACGTCCTTCTTGAAGGTCGCGCGCCACTCAGCAGCGAGCATGCACACAAAGTTGACGGCCTCGACGTCGTCGGCGTTGACGTGGAAGATGGGGGCGTCAATCGCCTTGGCAATGTCCGAGGGGTAGGGAGTCGAACGCGAGAAGCGGGGGTCGGTGGTGAAGCCGATCTGGTTGTTGACAATCAGGTGGATGGTACCGCCAGTGCCGTACGACTGGAGGTGCGACATGCCCATGGTCTCGTAGACGACACCCTGGCCGGCAAACGCGGCGTCACCGTGGAGAAGGACGGCCATCGAGTGGTCGGCGGTGCCCTCGTCACCCTCAAAGTGCTGGATGGCACGGGTCTTGCCAAGAACGACGGGGTCCTCGGCCTCGAGGTGGGAGGGGTTGGCGACGAGCGAGAGCGAGACCTTCTTGCCCGAGGGGGTGGGGCGGATGTAGTTGGCGCCAAGGTGGTACTTGACGTCGCCCGACCCGTCACCGGTGTCGTTGTTGCCGGCGAACTCGTTGAGGATAGCCTCGAGGGGCTTGCGAATAACGTTGGCGAGAACGTTGAGACGGCCACGGTGGGGCATACCGATGACAATCGAGCGGACGCCGGCGTCGACCGAGGCGTCAATGAGACCCTTCATACCGGGGATGAGCGACTCGCAGCCCTCGAGACCGAAACGCTTCTCGTTGGGGTACTTGGAGGCGACGAACTTCTCGAAGAGCTCCGACCAGATGGTGCGGTCGAGGATCATGCGCTTCTCCTCGGTCGAGTAGTTCCACTGGGTGGGGACCTCGATGCGCTCACGGAGCCAGTCGCACTGCCCGCGGTCGGGAATGTGGATGTACTGGAAGCCGATCGAGCTCGAGTAGATCTTCTTGCACTCGCCAATAATGTCACGGAGCTTCATCTTGTCGTCCTTGACGGAGCCGGCGAAGCGGGGAAGAATACCGGGGCCGAGGGTGAACTCCTTGTCCATGTCGGCCTCGGTCCAGCCGTAGTACTCGGGGGTAAGCTCGGGGACGGTCGAGCCCTCGAGGTCGGCGTGGCCAATACCGAGGGGGTCAAGCTTGGCCATGTGGTGTCCTCTGACCTGGTAGGCACGGACGAGGAGCTGGACCTTGAGGTAGTCCGAGACCTCACCGCCGCCCTGCACGTTGAGGGTAGGGGCGCCGCCGATGGGCTCCATCACGTTGGTCTTGCCAGACTGGAGACCCGGGGGAGGGGTGAAGGCCGCGGCCGAGGGGAGGCCCTTGTCGAGGCCCGAGAAGTACGCCTGCCACGACGCGTGAACCGACTTGGGGTCGTTCTTCCAGTCGCGGTACATCCTGTAGAGTTAGTGACGAGTCCCCACGGCTGTTGTCACACAGGACAGGCACCAGCGGAGCCGGGTTCAGGCGGGTCTACGACCACCGAAAACGGTAGTGCAGACCAAATCTATGGTCGCTCGCTCCGCTCGCAGGGCATGATAGCTCGCTACGCTCGCAGCTCGCTGCACTCGCAGACCAGCTGGCTAGAGCCCGCCGAATGCCCGCCACCACCCCCACCCAGTCCCCCTCTCGAAAACTGCTGGTGCAGGTGCCAGTTGCTACTCACTCCTCAATGTAGTACGAGTTGGCACCATTTGCGAAGGCGTCAATGGGGCTCGGGGGCACAGCCTTTGCGGGGGTCGCAAGGCCGCGGGCGAGTTTTGGCACGGCGAGGGCCGCGATGGGGCGGGTGGCCGGGAAGCGCGAGGCGCGGGGGATGCAACGACGAGGCAATGTGCGAAGCATGCTGGATTACAGCTCCTGTGGAGCGGGGTGGGTGAGGGTGGAAGAGAAAGGGCAAGTCGAAGGTGTTGTCTTGTCTCGAGATGGAGAGACTCGACGAGTAGATGAAAAGAGAGGGAGAGGGAGGGAAGGGGAGGGGGGATGAGAGAGTGGAGAGTGGAGAGAGAGGAGTGAGTGGTAGTGTGGTGGGGGGTGGTAGAGTTGACGAGTGGGTGCGAGGAGGAGGGAGGAGGGAGGAGGGAGGAGGGGAGGAGCGGCAGGGTGACGATGACCGTATGCTCCAATTCGTTGGGTTACAAGAGAGGGGCAGACGGCCAGACGGGGAAGGGGAACAGAGGAGGGACCAGACGAGTGACGCTGTCGCTGGGTGGGCCAAGTGGTGCCTCCTGGGTGGATACCTGCTGCTGGGTGGAGAGGTGGAGAGGTGGAGAGGAGCAAAGGGCTGGACTTGTCCCTGGCTGTAAACCACTCCTCCTCTGGTCTAATACCCCGTAAAGTCTGACACCGTCGGCAGCCGCCAGCCCCCGCCCAACGCCGCATCTCGGCCTTTTCGGACATTACAACCACACCACCATTCTCATCGGTCCCCCGGTCGTACTCATCCCGCCCAAACCTCGCCGCAATGCATACGTAGCTACTGGTCCTCCTCGTACCACCCATGCCCACACTCATCCGCATCGCCGACGACCTCCTTGAACCCTCCCTTGTCGCATGGCAGCCGTTCCGTCGATCCGTCTGTCAGAATTTAAGAACACCGAGCCTGGCCTTTGTCCCAGCAGCCAGAGGCCGCCAGTCCAGATTGCCCAGCATGATCATCTGACCGCTGAGCATGGTTCCCCGCACTGGCCAGCCGGAGCGGAGGCGGATAAACCAACCACGGTGCACTTCTCACGCCCAGGCATGCATGTATCGTGCGCCGTGTCAAGAATGGGGGGTTGTGTGTGGGGTGAATCTGTTTGTGGGGCAACAGGTGGTCATGGCGGCGTACCGGCGCTTGGCTCAAGTTACTCCGCTGCGCGTTCTGGGTCTGAGCGCATCACGCGTCCGACTGTGGGGCAGGGGTATGCAAGGGGCAGGGGCAACCCTCGCAGATGCGGATAGCAGGAGTGCATAGGAAGTATGTAGGAAGCTCGCGTGCAGAGCTGGAGGGGCCGCTGGGCCGTCCATCCTTGCTTCTGCGGAAGGAGCGGCAACGGGTGCGGGGTAGGCCGCAGTCTCGGCGTCGGACGGTTTCCGGCATCTTATGCTTCGATGGTTCAGAGATGCCCGTTGCGCCCCTTGGCATCTGCTGATCCTTGTCCATCGCGGGCGATCGTGCGCCCCTTGTTCAATGCGCCCGTGCTCGAGCTCGCCGGCCAACACCGACATCAACGTCTTGTGTTGACAGCCGCGTCGCACGCGTCGCCCCGTGCCCCGAGGAAAGCCACTGCCGCTTTGTGGCGCCGGGCGGTGACTACTGCTCGTACGTCATTGGCAGCCAGAAACCCACGTCCCCGTTCTATCCGCCCGATCAAAGTGTGGCACTCTTTGCTCCAGAACTGTCACGTGTAGTTAAATGGGAGGAGTAAGTAATTAGTGCACTTGGGCGCACGCGATCTGCACGAGGCTTCGCACCTCGATTCAGTTGCCGTTCGTCATCGTCTGGTGGCTCGTGAATGCTTGTGATCACTCTCTTGCCTTTGTTTACTCTACACACTTGCCTGCAGCTGCACCCCCGCGCGCGCCCCTTCCTCCCCCTCCTCCAGTCTCCTGTATCCCTGTCGTGGGCTCGATTTCCATGGCTGCCAGAGGCGCCTCCCCTAGCGCGGCCGGCCCGTCCAACAACGAGGGCGTCGACCCGGTCAACGCCCGTGTCATCAGCCGTAAAGACCCCTTCTTTACAGAGATTATCGACAATGCAGGCATCGCTACCCTCTACAACTATGTGCCAAGTCTCAATCAATACGTCAAGCAGCCCGCGGTGGGGCCGCTCTTCCTCATCCGTCGGTGAGCTGCGCCGAGGCGCACCTTCCCTCTAACGCCCAGCACGCAGGAGCCCGAGTATGCGCTGTACATGATCAACCGTGCTGGCCCGAAGAACCAGTTCTGGGGCCTCTACCCCACCGAGATGAGGGTCACGCCGCACGAGGACGAGAAGATCCTCGAGGTCGCGAGGCGTGCTGAACGTGCGTGCTAACCAAGCCGTCCAGCAGTGTACTTACACCGCAGCGGAGCGCCCGCGCTTCTGGTTCGAGAAGCCCGAGCCCATTCGCCGTCTCTACGACCGCATTTACAGGTGAGAACCAGCGCTGGCGGAGCTCTGACCTCAGCATCGTTGGGCCGCCCATCAAGCCCAAGGGCCAGAGCGCTGGTGGCAACAGCGGCGCACCTCCCTCCGCTCAACCTTCCTCCCAGTCCGCAGTTCCGTATCCCGCGCAGCCAACCGCGCAGTCTCAACCCCCGCAGCCCATCACCGACGACTCTTTTGCTCACCTCTTTGCCGGCCTCTCCACCGTTCGTCACCTTACCTTGACCCCACTAACTTGTCCAGGTGCCCAGCATGCCCGGCGGCCTCAACACAACTCCTCACGTCAATCCTCAGCCTCACCTGCACTCAACCGCTATTCAACCGCCCATGTACCCCCACTACCCACAGTCGCCTCCCCAGAACCCTGGCCACTACACCACGAACGTTGCGCCGTTCGTCGGACCCCAGGCGCCCTACTCGCACTACTCAAGCTCCCCGGCTCCCGGCCACAGTGATTCCTCCACGCCTCAACCCTCAGCACCTCCCATGTCACCTCCATCCTTTGCACCTCATGAAACCGCGGACAGCCTGTTCAAGAACCTCTTGGGTGGCGGTGCGCCAAGCTTCCCTCCGATGACTCAACCCCCTTCTGGCCCGAGCGGCGCTGGTGCTACCCCTCCAACGTCCGGCTCGCCTGTGCGCGCCCCGCCTGGTATGGGGCCTGGACCGCCCATGCGCGGCGGCCCTCCTCCTCAGCGCGGCTTTCCCAACTCGCCTCACCGCGGCGGTGCCCCTGGTCCTACCAACGGGCACATGTCGCCCCCCCACAACCAGCCGCAGCAGCCTCCGTTCCTTCCGCAGCCCATGCCGGGCAACCCCTCGCCGGACGGTATGCGCGATGCTCTGGTGTCGACGTTCGCTCCCAACCATCCGCAGGCCCAGTATGCCCAGATGCCGAAGGACGAGCTGGTCAACCGCCTTATACAACTCCTCCAGGTGCGTTTGAAAGTGGATGTGTGTGCTGATGCCAGTCGAACCCGGCTTTCGGCGAGGATGTGTGGAGGGCGTACCTGTCGCGCTGCAATGGTGGCGGGCCGCGTCAGTAGACTTGGGTGTGTGTGTGTATGTGTCGGTGTAGGCGTTAGTGTGTCGTTGCAGTGTTGCTGGACGTGATTGTTCTGTACCCAGTCCATGTACATGCCTCCAAGTCTCAAACGCGTGCAGCTGTCTTTTATTGTTTCAATTGCCTCTGCGGAATGACCTGACTCAAGGCGGTGACGCACTTTGCCGCGGCCCGCGGTGCAAGGGACATGTACAGTACGATGTACGTATGGTGGAAAAGGTGTGATCGAGACATTTGGGGGGGGGGGGGGAGTCAAGGCTGTGACGTATTTGGGACGAACCAATCTGGTTCCGATGGCTGGGCTGGGTGTGTGGGTGGGTGTGGTGGTTCTTGACCGCCGCCGTTGCCCGTTGCCGCCCCACCAACAGTCCTTCCTCGCCCATTGCCGTCGCACCCTCTTCTTCTTCTCTCTCTCCTCCTCTCTCTCCTCCTCACTCCCATCAACTCTTGTCTCTTCCCCTCTTAACCTCCCTGTCCTCCTCTCTGGTCATCTCTCTCACCCTCTCCATCCACCCCCCATCAACCCCCAGGCCACCTACTCTTTCACCGGACAAGCCCTCAGAGCACCCCTACCGGCTGAAACTACCTTCCCTGTCGGTGGCCATAATGTCCAACCTTACCCAGCGCGCCGGCAAGGGCGCGAGCGTCGTCGAGGCCAAGATGGAGGAGAAGCGCAAGGAGCTCCAGCAGTACAAGGACGATGACGGGCACTTCTCCCTCGTTCGGTGAGTCAACCTTCCCCACCCAACCCGCTAACAACAGCAACTTCCGCCTCGCCGACCTCATTACGATCATGAACGGCGTCTGCGGCACCCTCTCCATCATGAGCAGCGCGCGTTACCTCATCCTCTCGTCCAACCTTCCCGGCCCGCCCTCCGAGGAGGCCTACAAGTGGCTGTACTTTGCCCTCGTCCTCCCGATGGCGGGCTTTGGCTTTGACGCTCTCGACGG
>JAMALN010000498.1:0-27943 GCA_023630115.1 Cutaneotrichosporon sp. PK4640 | reverse complement strand
GGAGGAGCAGCGGAGTGGTTAGCGAGCGTTGCAGTAGTGCAGCAGAAGAGCTCATCGCGCGTTGTGTTAATATTTGTCTGTTTGTTGTTGGTCCAGCCCCGGAGAGGAGGCGAGGAGACGAGGAGAGGACGCGCTCCATGTCGGGCACGCCCGTAGCTTCGAGACACGTTCGAACGTCCCGACGCCCCTCGGAGTGGAGACGCTGCGACCTCTGAGGCTCATTAGCGCAGGTGCTGCAAGTGTTATGCAAATACGATGGGGATACGATGAAGGTGGCATTGCCGCGAACGTTCGTTGAGGCCGGAACGTGCGTTGTGAACTCAGATGCGGGGTCTCCGCCTCCACCCCACCACCCCACCTCACCAAGCTCACTCCGTCAGGCTGGGGCAACCAGGCGGGGAGCAAAGGCAGACGTTGCCCCAGCACAAAGTGTTTGTGCCGTCGCCAGCACCAGTCCGCCCCGAACGCCGCAGACGTAACGCTATTCCCGAAGCGCCACTCCTACCGCGAGTGGAGCGTGCCCGCAACGCGCCACGCCTCCCGTCATCCCCCATCGGCGATGGAGCGGGAAGCGGCGATCTCCCCACTGCCGGCGCCTTGCCCTCACAGTGCCGCCGTGAGGCGCGTGAGGGGTAGAGTTGGGCTGCGGCCGCGGATCAGCGGAGTGCTGTGCTCAGAAGTGGCACAATAGATAGCCCACCTCATGCCACCTGACCTCGAGCCTCCGCCTGGCCGCCTGCCATCAAGCACATCCAGGCCAGTGCATACCGTACTGCACACAAGTGGCCGTGTGCCCCACCGCACCCGCGTGTTGTGTGTTGTGTGGGTCGGAAGCATGGGGCGCATGGGGGCGTAGTGGGGGCGCAGTGGACGAAGTGTTTCATCAGCTGTGCCTGCACGTCCGCCTCTGTTCCGTGTTGCTTTGGACGCCGTGTGTTGCGACGGACGACGGACGAGCGGAAGAACGGCGGTGAGGACGTGGGGACGCGCTCCGGCCAGCGGGCCAGCTTGCGCGTGCCACGGCTCGCGTCTAAGCAGGTACCAAGCGGAATGGGACCACATGAATCGCATGAGGAGAAAGAGGTCGACGGCCTTGTGCGTCCGGCCACCCGCGATGCCCGCATCGTCAACCCACGCCTTTGGCCTCTGTGGTCATCTCCGACCGGGCGAGGCGGGCGGTCGGGCAGCCGGCGATCTCCAGATGTGTGAGCTTCTCCGAGGATCGGAGGGTGCGAGGGTCGACGCCCAGTGCGAGCGAGATCCATACCCACGCCGGGGAACACAACCTCGCGCACCTCTTTGCTTCGAGCGTCCTCTCGATGCAGGTGGCCCGAGCTGTGCACCGGAACAGCACGCGATGTATGCCAGTTGGCTGTGCGTCCGCGCCACGCCTTTGGCCGTTCCCACATATGGGTATGTACTCGGGGGCGGGCACGGCCGCGGCCATCGCACCTGCCCGCGCATCTGCATCGCGCCTCATGGTCCGTGTACGCCGTGGACAGCGTGCAGCGTGGACTGGGGTCAACGAGACGACGCGTCTGACAATTCGCCAAGCGCTGGCACAGGAGCGGCAATCTCTGCCACTGCCTTTGCCGTGACCGGTCTTCGGCGTTGGCCTGGGAACGAGATCGCGATGTTGCCGGCGGCACGTCCCATCGCAGCCACTCACCCGCCCGCGCACCCATCGACCATTGTGGCTCGCTACGCTCGCCGACCAGCTCGATGAATCCCGCCTAGCGCAGCCCGAAGGAGCAATCGCCACCCACCCAGCCACCCAACCCTTGTAGCTTGCTGTAGTCGCAGTGGGCGCAGTGAGGTAGGTGACCTAGCCACATCGCCACCACCACCCAGTCCACCTTGGGAAGTTATTGCCCAACTTTTCTCGCCCGACTTTTGCCACCCATTCTGTCCTGCATGTTCCACATTAGTCGGATCTTGGGGTGTCAACGGGCGTCATTGATCTCACTAACTCTGTTGCATCAGCAACTGACAGCAAGTCTCACCAAACAGCAGTCTCACCACATTCATTCCGCGTCTCGTCTCACCCAGGGGACGCGTCGCGGAGAAGCTCGCCCTTGGTCCGAGCCATATCACGTGATTTCGGTTCCGGGAACGAAGAGTGTAGGTTTGGCACCAACGTCGAGGTTGAGTCGAGTCGATTCAGAACAGGGTTTTTGCTCACGCCTTTTTCAAATGTGCCTCCCATATTGGTCTAACCGAACCCATTCCACCCAAATACACCCAAATACACCCAAATACACCCAACCCGGCTTACCAATAGTCGAGCTGGCCTAGGAGGGATCCCTTGTTCCGCCCCTGAATACAGGAAGAGGGAGTCAAGTTCCCTTCCGTCGCTTCCCACATCGCAACTCTTCTATTAATCTAATTGGTTAGACACTGGGGTGACACTGCCGCTCGCTGCTGCCGAGGTGCTTCTCACGGCTCAATAGCCTATTCAGGAGAGTGACACACCCACGGACACGTCGACTTCTGCTCTTGTACCGTTGCCGCCGTGGCTTCCGTCGAGTGCGGCAAAACGAGGCGGGGCATGAGGAGTGCGAAGAGGTGGGGTTCAAGGTACCCCCCCGTGTCAACCTAGGTCGAGTGGCCAGTGAGGAGAGGGAGATGCGACAGTGCCCAAAACACAGGTACCCCTTGAAACCCTGAGGGTTGTAAGATTCCTGAAGCATGTTGGGTGGCGGGGGTCACGCCGGGGGGGCGTGGCAACAGAGGGTAGCCGTAGCCCATTGGCCCAAAGTGGACGACAACTGTTGGCGGGCTGTGGTTGGCTGTCCCCGCTCTCCCTCCCCCTTCCCCCTTCCCCCTTCCCCCTTCCCCCTTCCCCCTTCCCCCTTCCCCCTCCCCCCGTCCCCCGCCGCCGCCGCCCACCTTCCCTCGCTGACCTTGCGCCACGACAGCTGGAGAGAGTGTCTGCCAGCTGGCGGGGATTCCCCTTTTACATGGCCAAACTCTTTCTCTTTTCTCTCTTTCTCTTCACCTCTCCTCTTCATCCATCAACACAACAAGTCAACCACTCTCCTCTCCACTCCTTTGCTGCTCCTTTCCACCACGCACACCCAGAGCAGCATTCCTACGCCTGACGGCCAACTCCCGTAGAACAACCAAGTGTCCTCTGATCAACTTCTTAACTACACCTCTACTACCCGGTACGTTGCCTTGCCTCGCCCTGCCTTTGCACGTCTCGTTACATGCCTTGCTCGTCATTGTTCCACGCTAACCATGTCAGAGATGTTCTTCACCGCCTTTTAAATCGCCGCACCCGCGGAGGTCCAGCATCATCTTCTCTAGGAAGAACTTTTTCTACACCCCCTACCCAATCCCCTCAAGTCTCCTCTGAACCCCCCGGTTCGGTTACTCTTGCCCATCATGGCGTTCCCAACTCCCACCACCCCCCGCACGACCCAGCAGTCATCAAGCTCCCCCCTTCTGGCATCCGCCCAGACCTCCTCATCAACACCCCCATAAGCAACTCACCCCTGCCTACGGGCCCTACCACGTCGTGAGTGTCCGTGCCCGATTGTCCGAGTGTCTTCCATCCCCTTTGTTTGTGATACATTCGTCATGTTGCGTTGTGCGAGAGACAGTTTGGCGTTCGCATGACGCGCCTTGGTGCATGGGGTGGCTTTGCTCTGGCGCATGCCTGCATTTGGCAGTCTACTGTGGATTAGCCCATGAGCCCATTAGTGAATGCAAGGCAGTGCTGACGCGCCAAACAGTGAATTCACCACCACGACCGGTAAACCGTCCCTCGCTCCTGAGGCATCCCTCCCCCCTACAAACATTCCCATCCACACCCACACGGACTTCACAACCACCATGTCGTCCACCATCGACCTCTTCAACCCCCTCCCCGCCATGTCGGACTCGGACGACATGATGCAGTTCTTCAACGACAGCCTCTTCGCCGACGACAACGACAGCGAGAGCTCGCCCGCGTCGGCGGCTCTGGACCTCACTCCTCAGCCGTCGCCCGCCGCCGACACCACCGAGTCGGAGAAGGGCAAGCTCAACCTCGACGAGCTGTTCCCTGAGCTCAACTGGGAGAACGACCTGCTCGCTTCCAACGCGGGCATCTCGCACGACACGACCGACCTCATGGCCGCGCTCGCCGCGCCGGACGCTGCGCAGACCGCCAACACCACTTTCGCGTCTGCCTTCAACTCGACGCTTGGCAATGTTGGTACTAGCATGCCGACCGACAACGCTCTGAGCGCCATCCTTGCTCAGTTCAACGCTGCGTCGGCCGGTCCTGCCGTTCCCCCTCCTCGTCCCGCGCCCACGGCCACCAGCGCCCAGCTCGAGGGTGTTTTCTCCCTCCTCGACTGGACTCCGACCAACCCCGCCGTTGAGACCACTCCTTCGCCCCTCGCGTCCTTCGCGATGAAGCGCAAGCTCTCCGACGTTGAGGCTGAGGACTCGTCCAGCAAGCGTGCTCGCTCGTCCACTCCGGTCGCCAAGCGCGCCTACCGCCGCCAGGCTCCGAAGTCTTCCCCCACCCTTCAGCAGCTGGCCGCGGCCGCTTCCTCGGGCTCGCCCCTTGTCCCTGAGAAGTTCGAGCTCGTCGACACTGTCAAGACGGAGGAGCCCGAGACTGTCGCTGCCGTCCGCCTTACGTCCACCGGCAAGCCCTCGACCGCCCGTCCCAAGGCGGTCGTCCCAGAGAAGTACATGAAGAACGGCGAGGCGCAGGCCATTACCGGCATGACGACCGAGCAGATCCTCGCGTACCCCAACTGGGAGGCTCTCATGCAGGACGTCGACGAGTCTCACCGTCCCAACGCTGAGATCTTCGGCAAGATGATCACCGAGAACCGCGACAAGGCGAAGTGGGCGGCCAAGAAGTCGCGCGACGAGCGCAAGCAGAAGGTTGAGCAGCTCGAGGGCCAGGTCGAGGAGCTTCAGAAGAAGATCACCGACATGCGCAACATCATGCTCAAGCTCGCTCGCACCGGCGAGGTCTCCTACTCGGTCTTCGAGGGCCACATCTAAGCCTCTCGACTCCCAGCGCAGATGGTCGGAAACGACCACGCGCTCAAGGTACAAGCTTCGGCTTGCAAGAAGTCCGTGTCATGTCTCCCTCGCCTGGTGAGCCGGGTGAGGAGATGACGGGTCAAGATGGGATATCCAACGGATGGAGGCGCGCCTCACGGCAGCCTTCGAGCCCCAAGATGAGCTGCGGCTCTAGGCTCTCCCCCAAGGTCGCGTCGGCTGCATGCCATGCGGCACAGGCGGCGTTTGTTTCGTTTTCATAGTGTCTTTTTTTTTTTCCTTTCCTTCGTTGTTCGCTCCTCACCTTCCACCAGGCCACCCCCACCACCCACCTCAAAACTGCCCAAGTGGCAGATGCCATACTGGCCCACGCGGACGTTCCTTGCTCCCACACTTGGAGGGTTTGGCCTGGCTTTCGCACATTACCCTATTCCCCTTTTAGTCTTTATGAAGTCGTGAGGCGACGATTGTTGCGACGTGTTTGCAGTCAGGTTGAGTTTGTTGAGAATGAGGACAGTGCTTTGGGAGTGGGCATGCAGAGCCGGGTGGCTGTGGTGGCGATAACCGGGCTTGCGAGGAATGAGCCAGTTCACACTCAGAGATCCCGCCGGCATGTGACCCACTCGGCAACGCGTAATGTCGTCTTGCCTCTGGCCCAGAGCCAAACCCAAGTGCAGGTCATGCGCCACTCTACCCAGCCGCGCGGCCAAGTGCAAGCTGGCCACCCTCATAGACACCGGGTCTCATTCACACGACTCGTCATCTCGTCTGGTCTCACCACTCACCATGGGCAGCACCGAGAACGAGGCCAACGACGACAGGTGGTGGCCCCCCTTCGACGAGGTGTGGCAAGCCGCCGCTGGCGCCGGCTGTGCAATCGCCGCGCTGGCATCATCACCCTTCGCGGGCGCTGCGTGCCAGGAAGGTAAGTCGGCGGCGAGTGAGCTGGCCCACCAGTCGCGAGCCCGCTTGCCTTGGACGGTGCTGACCAGCAGCGGATTCCCCTCCACCCCCGATGCCTGCGACAGCGGCGCCCATCCTTACGCGCGCAGTCGCCACCGAGGTTCCTCCCCCGCGTCCCACATCCCCTCCCCCACGCCCCTCCTCCCCATCACAGGCGACGGTCGCCCCCGCCGTGCCCGGCGGCTTCGTCGGCCTCGCAGCAGCGCACCCCTACTCGACCGCGTTCCTCATGGGCGCCATGTTCACGGGCTCGTGTCTCGCCGGCGCGGCGGCCGCCAACTTCGCGTTCAAGCGCAGCGCACGCGGCGTCCCGCAGATCGCACGCCCCCTCCACGGGGGGGTGGACGCGCGCCTTGCCCGCCTAGAGGAGCTGCTGCGCGACGTGCAGAAAGCGCAGGGAGCGCAAGCGACGCTGGTCGCCCAGATGGCGGAGAACAGCGTTCCCACGGATCTCACGCTCATCTCGCAGGAGGTCGCGCCCCTCCTCAAGGGCGTCGAGGAGGGGCTCATGCCGCTCGCCACCCAGATCGCCGAGCTTGACTACAAGATGGCGGCGGGGGCGGGGCTGCAGCGCAAGATCCTGTCCACGCTGGATGCGGTGCGCGAGACGCAGCGGAACGAACTCCTCATCCTCCGCCAGGAGATCCAGGACCAGCTGGCGGAGAGTGCGCGCACACTCAGTGCGGCCAATGAGAGGATGCGGCAGGGCCAGAAGGACATGACGAGTGCACTGAGGGACAGCGTCAAGACGGACATGAAGGCTGTTGTACGTGTGTGGCGGGGTTGTGCTGACCAAAGCTTGAGAACTTGGAGAAGCTCGAGGGGCAGCGCGCCGCCGCTGCTGCCGTAGCGGAGGAGGTCGCCGTCGAGGCAGCCACACCCGTGATCGAGCCCGCGGTCGAGCCCGTGACGGTCATGGACGTCAACGTCGAGGACACGGTTGCGGCGATTGGCGAGAAGCCATCGGAGCCTGCCACTTCTGCCCACGACGAAGTCCGCGCCGCAATCGACGCGATGATCGCCGAGGTCAAGGCCGCGGAGCCGCAGCTCGCCGAGCGCCTCGGCGCTGCCTCCGCCGAGTGGATGATGGTCAACGCCGTTAAGGCCGCCGAGCCCTACCTCTCCTCCGAGGGGGCGGGGAGCGCGGCGACCAAGCTCCTGCGTGCCGTCAAGGCCGCCGAGCCGTTCGCCTCGCGGCGAATGGACGCGGCCGCGGCGATCTGGAACATTGTGCTCACGGTCAAGGAGGCCGAGCCGCGTATCCAGCGGGGCGCACGGATCGATCCGGCCGAGTACGACATCCTGCGGGCGATCAAGGCTGCCGAGCCGCACCTCGTCCAGGACCTCGACATGGGCGGCACCGCGAGCAAGCTCCTGCGTGCCGTCAAGCTCGCCGAGCCCCGCCGAACGCGCTTTGGCGCCGAACGCGCTGAGGCGCAGATCCTCAAGAACGCCAAGTGGTCCGAGCCCGTGCTTCGCCGCACGGAAGAGGCCGCAAAGCAAGGCAAGCCGCTCCGCCGCGTCATGGCCAATTGCTCACCCATTGAAGAGCCGGCGCCGTCGACCGCTGGCACGCCCCCTGCGGCGGGAAAGTCCCAGCCACAGGTTAAGTCTGCGCCGCGCCGCCGCCCCTCGAACCAGCCTGTGCGCAACCTTGGGGTGAACGACTCGGGCGAGTGGCACTTTACGCTCCTTGCGCCGCTCGACGGCCCGTCGCAGGAGGGGCTGCAGATCCAGTCGCGCGAGATCATGCTCTCCCGCGAGTCGGTGCGCTCGTGGGCCGGCGAGCTCCTCTCCCTCTGGCACGCGTGAGTACTCACCCTTGCCCTGCCCGTTGCTGATGCAGATCGCACGAATCCACCAGCTGGTCCGTGGGGCCGTTCACCACCGCCCTTCTGCTGAACCCGGACGTCGACATGGTCGTGCTCGACGGGGCGTGGTGGCGCGTCTCGCGCGACGGGGACATATACACTGTGCGCGAGAAGGTCGCCGATGATGCCGATTGAGCGGAGCGCGGTCGGTGTGTCAGTAGTCTGAAGACGAGCAAGCAGAAACAAGAACCAAGTGACCATGTTGTGATCCCCACTTATGAATGCTGTTGTCTAGTCTACTCGACGTTCTACTCGACGTTATCGCCACCCATCGCTTGCAAGTCGTTAGCACGAGTCGTGAGATCACGCCTGCGATGTTGGGACTCGTGTTGAGCGCCATGCCACTCGAGTCGATCCGGGGCCGCAAGCCACTCGCCCGTGCCCTCGATCCGGGGCGAGCGGAACTCTCCCCGGAAATTGGACGGGCGGCCTCCACCGATGGCCCGGAACCGAAGCTGACTTTGGCATTCCACTCCTCGCGTTCCACCCGACTTTCATAACTCTCGCTCCAAGCTCTCCTCTTCTCATCTCTCTCACACGCAACACCCACGCCAGCCATGCCGCCCCCGCCCCATCTCACCCCCGCGCAGCTCGCCAAGCAGGCGGAACGCAAGGCCGCCAAGCTCGCCCGCAAGGCGGCAATGGACAACCCGCGCCAGCTGACGCCCGACGAGGCCGCGCGCCGGCGCACCATCGAGCGCCGCTGGATCGCGGTCGCCCCCGCCCCCGCGGGCGCACGTACCGCGCGCGTCGTGACGTGGAACATGCTCGCGCAGACGCTCGTCCGCCGCGAGCTCTTCCCCGGCTCCGACTGCCTGCGCTGGAGCGACCGCAAGGCCATGCTTCAGGCCGAGATGGAGAAGCACGCGGACGCCGACGTCATCTGCCTCCAGGAGTGCGACCGGCTCGCGGACATGCGTGCCGCCGTGCCGGACCACGAGGCGATCGAGGCGCGCGGGCCGGGCAAGCTCCACGGCCTGGTGGTGCTGTACCGCACCGCGCGCTGGCGTGTGCGCGCGAGCCGGGCCGTTGCGCTCGACTTGGAGCACCTCAACCCTGGGGAGGGTGCTGCGGCGCGCGGCGGGAGCCGCGCGACCAAGAACATGTGCTTGATCGTCGCGCTCGAGGACACCAAGACAGGAGAGGGGCTGGTCGTGGCCACCACCCATCTGTAAGCTCGCAAGATCTTGCCACCAGCTGACGCAAGGTTCTGGCACCCCAAGTTCGAGTATGAGCGGACACGGCAGATCATTGTGCTCCTCCGCGCGATGCGCAAGCTCCAGAAGGAGGAGGGGATCGAGGGGTGGCCGGCGATGCTGGCAGGCGGTGAGTCTGCACGACGGGGTTGGGTTCATGACCCGGCCGTCTCGCACGTCTCCCTGCTCACTCGACATTCAGCTGACACCAGACCTCAACACTCAGCCGGCCGAGACGGCGTATCAAATCCTTGCGGCCCCCACGGCACCGCTGCATCCGGACCTCATCGCCTCGCTCAACTTCTCTCGGCTGGTGCACACGAACGTGGCCAAGATCGGGCTTGACCCCGGGACCGAGCCGCCGTCCGAGTCTGCGAGCGGGGCCGCGACGCCAGCCGAGAAGGACGACGAGGAGGAGCTGCCCGACACGGACGAGCGCTCGATCGCGGGCACCCGCCCTCCAACGGAGGGTGACGGGATCGCGACCCTCGACGAGCTGCTGGCCATGGTGAGGGAGGTGCTCCCTGCCCCGGCGAGGAGCGCGTACGGCGTGACAGAGTGGGGGAGCGAGACGTACGCCGCGCGGGGCGGGTTCAAGAACGCCACGGGGGCGGGCGGGAACGAGCCCGCCTACACGTGCTTCACGCCGCTGTTCAAGCTCACCCTTGGTAAGCTAGTGCCGCCCAACGAGCTGACACCAGACTACCTCTTCATGCTGCCCGGCAAGGAGGTGACCTTTACGCAGCTTCTCGAGCCGCCCAAGGTCGCTGACCTTGGCGAGGGGCTGCCGCGGAAGGGGATCTCGGCGAGCGATCACTTGCCCGTGGCGTGTGAGATTGCCTGGTCGGCGTGAGCGAGGTAGAGTGATAGAACGACATAATGCATTGACGCACTCGGACTCGTCATGGCTGGAGTGCTGAGAAGCTGAGAGCCAGCGGCAAAGACGGCCACTGCCGCGCAGGCGAGCGGGGCCAGAGCACCGCTCCGTTCCGCTCCTTGACGGCAGATAAAGCCCAACTGGAATGCATAGCAGAATACTCGTGACAGAATGAGACACAGTCCAACCAACTAATCCCCGCCCCCACGCTTATCTACGCTTATCAGCGCCAACTCACGCCGGCGCATACAGCCCCACCTTGCTCGTCCTGGCGCCCATGCGCATGAGGCCAAGGCACAGCTCGAGCCCGCACCGCACGGGATCCAGCACGACCATGCCGGGCTGGCACGCCTCGGCGACCGCGGCCTCGAGCCCGACCATGCCCGCGCACCCGAGGACGATGACGTCCGCTCCCCTTCGGTCCTGGAGCACGTCCGCCGCCGCCGTGCACAGCACCTTGATGACGCTGGCGCGCGGCAGCTCCTCGAGATCCAGCACCGCGAGGCCGGAGGACACGACGCCGGCCGTGTTCTTGCCCGCGAGCCCCATGGCCGTGATGTCGCGCTCGAGGAGCGGCTCCCACCGCGGCGAGGTGGTGAGGATGCCCACCCGGCTGCCGAGGGAGCTGGCCATCAGCAGCGACGCCTCGAGGATGGACACGACGGGCGCGGCGCACAGCTCGCGCAGCGCCTGCACGAGCGGATGGCCGGAGAAGCACGCGACCACAAACTGCATCAGCGCCGAAGGGGGGGCGACTCACGCCGTCCCACTTGTCCACGTGGGCGCGTAGTTCGGCGAGACACGCCGCCGCGGACAGGATCTCGTCCGTCACCCCCTCGATGGAGGGGGGGGCGTGCGCCGCGGGCGCAGTGTAGAAGTCGAGCTCGAGGTCGGCGGTCAGCGTGACGCGGATGCCCTCGGTGAACGCCTGGGGTCAGCGATTCCACGCCCGGCCACCCAACTCACCTCTGTCGCGTTGGGGTTGATGACGAGCACGCGCGGGCGGCGCGCCGGGTCAGGCGAGAGAATGAAGGGCATCTCGGCGGTGATGGGCGATGGTCAGGCGACGAGGGGTGGTGAGGAGAGCAGACGTGAGAGCGGGCACAGGTATGCTTGAGACGGGGGAAGGGCCGATGTGCGCGGCATTGTGCATGACCTGGGAACGAGGTGGCCATCGCAGACATCGCTATCGCGCAGGCTGGATGATGGCACGGGTCTGTGGCGTTGTTTGGCGAGATACCCGCGGCAACTGCTGTCCGCTCACACATCGGTCCAGGCCGCCAAGAAGACGCGCTGTTATCGGCTCAGCCCCAATTCTTGCACCGACGCCCACCGCTCCGTGTAGGCTGAGCGTCATCTGGTAAAACAAACATTAACATACTCTAGGCAGTAGCGATATATTCTGTGAACTGTATTCTGTATCTACACCTTCACGTTGCGCTCCTCCCCGCGCGCCGCCACCATCTTGGACATCTGCGCGCCCTCGGGCGTGCCCAGCGCCGCAAAGCCCTGCACCACGCCGCTCCAGTCCCCGTCCCCCATCTCCTGCGAGAGCTTGAACCGACCCTCGATGCGCGTGACCGTAATCTCCAGCCCGATAATCGCCTTCTTGAGCAGATCCGTGTACTTCTCCGGCGCGTCCGACACCTTCCACTTGTTGTCGTGCGCCTGCTTGCCCTCCATCATGTCCGTGAGGTCCTGGATCTGCTGCCCCAGGAACGCGCCGGCCGCCGCGTCGCTCTCCGCATACACCTTGACCCTGCCGTACACCTGCACGGCGGCGTAGTTCCACGTGGGGACGACCTTGCCCGTGTCCGGCTTGGTGGCGGTGTAGAACTTGGGCGTAACGTACGAGTGGACGGGCGCCTGGAAGAGCACGAGCACCTCGTCCTCGAGGGTTGCGTTTGGCGAGGCGGCGGCCGCCTCACGGAGCACCTTGGCCTGGGGGTTCGCGCGGGCCATGTGCGCGCGCAGGATGCCCGGCGACTCTGAGCCCGCGTCGAGCACGAAGGGCATGTGCGAGGTCTGGATCGTGGGGCCGTGGGACGACTTGATCGCCGTCGTGAGCTGGCCGAGGGGGTAGGTCTTGACAAAGTCCTGGAGGACGCCGACGTCGAGCTCGGCGTGGGCGGGACGGATGTACATGGCGGAACGGAGGGTGTGGCGGAGGTGGAGAGAGTGAAGATGCGAATGATGGGTGCGATGGAAACTGCGCCGAAGAGTCGCAGATGTTATAGAAGATGAAGATGCGACGATGCGAGTAGGGACTAGTGGGCAGTCTCGAGTCGTGCAGCATGCAGGACAACCTCCACCTCCACCTCTGCCTTTGCTAAGCGAGATCCGGACCGGAATCCAAGGGCACAGCACATGCTTATTTATCCGGGTTTGGCCAACCACATTCAATTCATAACATTTCCACTTATTCCTCCGTGTATGATCACCATGCAGCCCAATTATTGCCGTCTTAGATAAGCCAGTCGCCGAGCCACTGGAGCGCGTCGTCCCAGCTCTGGTTGCGCTCGATCTCCTTGAAACTGTCGACGTTCTCGCCCTCGATCTGCGCGTGGAGGTGCGGGAAGCCTATCAATTAGCCTGATTCCTTGTGTGCGCTAGCTCAAGATGGAACTGAGGAATGTTGACTCGGGAACCCCGCTTGATGCGAGGTAGTGAGCGAGCCACGGGCAGCGTCTCGCGTTGACATCACCGCGGCCATGGGGAGGCGAGCGGAACCGACGCCGGTGAGGGATGACAACGAGCGGTGTCGGAAGTTTTTCCAACAGTCGCGACTCGGTGCTTCAACAAGAAGCGGTCTCGAGCCGTTCACCGCCCCACCCGAAAGCACAATTGGACCAAGACGCAGGAGCGCATGGGCCCAAACGCAGAACCAGACATGGACGCACACGCGGGCACTGGCGCGGGCATCGCTGAGGGCATCCTCTGCTGCCCAAGGCGAGCGGATGAAGGCTGCGCTGGAGCGGGGTACCGATGATCGCATGGCGGCACGGTCGCCTGGGTCCAGAAGTAGGAGGAGACTGTTCGTGGTGTCCCAGCGTAACACCCATCCCTCACTGGAGTCGCCCTCAACACCATCAGTGGCACCGCTGGCAGTGCTGTCCGATTGATCACACGGCCATGGTGAGTCCCAGGCTGAGACTGCGACGACCACGTCACGCGTCCCCGCTATCGCCGCCGTAAGGTCAGACAGTCAGAAGGACACCGTCGGTGAGGAGGCCGACAAGAACCCCGCTTCAACCTTGGCGAAGTCGAAAAGCTCGACAACCACCTTGGTCCAAACGCCCATCTCGCCTCCGCCGTCTACCTTAGCGGGCTTCGCGTGAGGGCGTACCCCTTCTCGTCGAGGCCAAGGTCCTCCACCCGCCCACCGCCCTCAGACCGTCCTCTCGGGTGCCAACACACCCGCTGGACGGCCGGTGGTTCACCCATGCCCGCGGTCTAGGTTCTAGGTTTTTAGGAGTGGCAGTCATAGATCGCGCTGCCACCTAACAAACCCAACCGTCGCGCGACCAGCTCGTGGACACAACTTTCACAAGGCCACCACTTGTTGCCGGCACCTTTGAGCACGGCTTCACCGCAACCTCTGCTTCCGAGCACTCGTTCGACTCACTCTCACCGCTCGAGGTCTGGTCCCAGCTCACGCGCTTGAAGGACGAGAGACGTGCGTAGTCCATGCGGAGGATGGCCACCGACGGGACGTTGTCAAAGAAACGCTTCAGGACACCAGGGACCTGCTTGGCCGTCGACATGTGAACGAACCCGTCCTTGAGGTCGAGCTCGGTCATCATGATCGTGTCCGAGGCCGCAATCGGCTGGTTGAAGTAGAAACTGTGTGTCAGCCCGCGCTCAGCGCAGCCATGTGCCCTTGAGGCGCGTCGTAGCCCGGATGGCGAGTACAGTCTACGTGCGCTCGGTCCACGCGCGCTTGGCCTACGCGCGCTCAACAGCAGTCATGTGCCCATGAAGCGCGTCGGAAGCGCACCCGCATCTTCGGCTATCTCCTCGGCCCCCAAGCGATCACAGAGTCGGCCAATTGCCTGCCATCGGAACGCATGCGCGGGCACACTCCGAGCATGCGCCAAGTCGTGCCCGACCCGTGCCTCTCGCGCGGGGGTGGGGGAGAGTGTGGAGGACCACTTCCGAGACCGTGCAGCCTGGAGCGAGACGCAAAGGCCAGAGCGCTGGAGACGCGTCCCTGAACCGACGCGGTCTCGCGGCTCTGAGAGCACGAGGACCGCGCGCATGCACGGATGCCCAGCCTGACACTTACCGGCTGTCGACCGAGGCCGAGGGGATAATCTTGTAGACGTATTGGGGCTGCTGGGCCATGGTGCTGAGTCGGCGGAGGGTTCTGAGCATGTACTAGTTGGGTGGAGGGAGTGGGAGGAAGAGAGAGTTGTGGGCGGGAGGGGAGGTGGGGGTGCATCGTAATCGTTTGCTCATTCGTGGTGTGGCGTGGCGTGGCGTCGATCACCGGATGTGGTGATCGGATGTACGTCACAACAACACGGCTTGTGGCACCCAAGCATCAAATTCGCCACCCAGACATCCACGTGGCCAGACCGATCTGAAGCCACGGTCTCTGGCGCCACGGCGGGCCCGGCGCCAGGCTTCCCTGACTCCTGTTTTGACTCCATCAACGTCCGCGGACGGCGGCATTCAGGCGAGCCTCCACCCTCGGGCTCCTCCGACCCCGCCACCTGGTCGCCGCTCAACATTACCACCCGTCGAGCGCGTCCCCAAACCCAGGGTTGTGCGAGAGTCTGGTCCATGGCGAGCAGCACCTGATGGCTGCGATAGAGGCGGCGACATGCCGCAGTTCTCGGTATAATTGGCCGTGATTGGCCGTGGCTGACTCGCGATAGCTGTTACGAAGACGGCTGACACACATGTCGGAAGCTCTGTGGGAACCGAGTCCAGCCTGCCCATGGTGCCCAGGGCTAGTGATACAGCCTAGGGATCGGGAGGCAGAGGGCGCTCGCGGGTGCGGCAGGGCGGCAAGTCCGCGCCATGAGCCGTTCAGGCAGACGGTCAGTGGGTAGAGTGTGTTGCTCCGCTCCCCCACTCTACAGTAGACAAGCTCTAGCTGCACAAAGCACCACTGCAATTCACGACCGGTGTCAAGAAAATTCCTCATTGTTCCTCATTGCGCGTCATTCCAACACTTCTGAGCCGAGAACATGAGCCGACGCGTGCTCGGTCACTACCGTGCGGGGGTGGGGGAGGTGTCCCGCAGCCGGGATCGGAGGATCCGCACGCCGCGGGGTGACTTGCTGTGGGGAAGTACGCATCTAGTCACCCGGGCCTGGTCGCGGCACGAACGAGCTTCAGCTGACCCCAGCGCTTCAGCTCATCCGTGCAGTTGCGGACATGAGCGTCAACAAACGGGTGTGTTGTTGTGAACGAAACTGAGTTGGAGCGTCGGTCACTGCTCAGGGTCCCGAGAGGGGCACTGAGACCTGTCACCGAGGGCACGCCGTCGACCGTGGAGCTCGGAGGGCCGTGCGCGGACGGTGGCGTTCCTAGCCCAGGCATGCTGCTGCATTCTGTCATTGTCATTGGTCTGAGGCTCTTCCGTCATCAGCTTGACTCCAGTCTCCACCCAAAAATACCTTCAGGTCCGGGCTCGGCCGCGGGAGCCTGTCATCAAGCCACGTGACGGACACGTGATGCAAGACTTTCCCGCGCTCACACCGAGGCCTTGCGCGGAGATTGACGGACACCTCTCTCCTCCTCATCCGCCGTCACCGTTTAGAGCCATGGGGCTCTCACGTCAGTCCGCCGATAGCTTGCGCGCCCAACGACGGTCAGTCATGCAAACCTGAAGGCGACGTGCATTATAATACCACTGACCGGCTCCACCACTCTGATTCCCATTCTCATCAACTGCTTCGCTCGCTCCACTGTGCCCGCCTACCCTCTGCCACTCCTGTATATCGACTATCATTACACCCCACCAGCCTTAGGCCACACCTAGATTCACACACACTCTACTACTACCGCCACTACTACCCCACTCAGCATGATTGAGCCTATCGAGGCTGAAGCGGCCCGCCCACCCATCTTCACGGCGCAGCAGGAGGAGACCCTCCGTGACGAGACCGTCGAGCGCCAGGGTGCCATCTCTGGCAGCAGCCACTCGGACACCCACACCCTCCACGACCATGCCGTCGAGGCCGAGAAGGCCAAGGGCCGTATCATTGTCGACTTTGAGCCCGGAAGCAAGGAGGACCCCCGCAACTGGAGCAAGGGCCGCAAGTGGTACTGCACCTTCTCGTGCGCCCTCCTCTGTATCACCGTCGCTCTTGGGTCCGCCATGCCCACTGGTGACCTCAAGTCCCAGGCCAACACCCTCCACGTCTCGATGGAGGCCATCTTCCTCTCCATCTCGCTCTTCGTCCTCGGCTTCGGTGTCGGCCCCCTTATCTTCGCACCCCGTGAGTCATCTCGGCATTCCAACCATCATTCCTCCGCTAACATGCCACAGTGTCCGAGCTCATCGGCCGCAAGCCCGTCTACTGCATCTCGATCTTCTTCTACTTCATCTTCACCCTCCCCTCGTGCCTCGCCAAGAACATTGCGACCATGCTTGCCGGTCGTATGATCGCTGGTATCGCTTCGTCCGCTCCCATGACCAACGTCGGTGGCTCGATTGCCGACGTCTGGGCCGTTGAGGACCGTGGTATCCCCATGGCTCTCTTCTCCTCCACCCTCTTCATGGGCCCCTGTCTCGGTCCCCTCTTCGGTGGCTGGATCTCGCTCAAGACTGGCCAGTGGCGCTGGATCTACTGGGTCCTGTTCATCCTCTGCGGTGTCGTCTCGGCCTTCACCTTCATCATGCCCGAGACCTACGCGCCCATCCTCCTCCGCCGCAAGGCCGCCAAGCTCAACAAGGAGAACAACACCGACGTCTACGTCTCCAAGCACGACCTCGACTCCGTCCCCTTCAAGCAGCAGCTCAAGACCTCGCTCCTCCGCCCCTTCATCCTCATGTTCTGCGAGCCCATCATCCTCTTCATGTCGTTCTACCTCTCCTTCATCTACTCGCTCCTCTACGCCCTCTTCTTTGCCTTCCCCATCGCCTTTGAGGAGATCCGTGGCTGGAACATCGGCATGACTGGTGTCTCGTTTGTTTCGATCATCATCGGCATCGGTCTCGCCATGATGTGCATGCCATTCCAGGAGAAGATGTACGCCCGCCACTGCAAGAACGGCCCCGTCCCCGAGGCCCGCCTCTACCCCATGCTTGTCGGTTCCATCGTCATGCCCATGTCGCTCTTCGTCTTCGCCTTCACTTCGTACAAGGGCATCCACTGGATCGCCCCTGCGATCGCCGGTGTCATGTTCGGCTTCTCGATGCTCGTCATCTACATTTCGGCCAACTCGTACATTGTCGACTCGTACTCCAACTACGCCGCCTCCGCCGTCGCCGCCAAGACCTTTATGCGTTCCTGCATCGGAGCGTCTGTCCCTCTGTAAGTGTTTCCCATCTTCTTACGCGCAACAAACCGCTGACACGGGAAAGCTGGATTACGCAGATGTTCCACAACATGGGCTTCCAGTACGCTGGTCTTCTTCTCGCGCTCATCGGCTGTGTTATTGCCCCCATCGGTGAGTGTCTTCTCCACATCATACCACATTTTTCACATTCTTCCAAACTTCCATCCATTTTTTCGCTCTCTCTTCCTCCGCATCTACATCTACTTGCTCATTAGAACGTTCGCTAACGGAAACAGCCTATATCTTCTTCTTCAAGGGCGGCCGCGTTCGCGAGCGCTCCACTCGCGCGACCAAGGGGTAAAGAAGAGGCGATTGTTTTACCTACTCCGCGACTCTCAAAGGCGCTGGAGCGCCTACATTCCACCACAGCATTCCCCACACATCATTACATCAGCATAGCATCAATTTATAGACACATCATGCATTCAAACGGTATAATATCTACACAGAGGTGGTTGGGGACGAGAAGTATTGACGTTGGTGGAGCTTTGGTGGAGGTTGTTCTGAAACTTCCACAACCCAATTAAGGTTATTTTTAAGACCTCCACCGAAGGATCTTCGCCCTCCACACAACCATTTGAATAGTTTACCAGAGCTCTAGTGCCATTACAGCTCGAGATAACAGGCAACAATAAGTGCCTGCGACACCCGGGGGACCTGTTCGTCTATCAGTGCTCGCTGATGTAGTACACGGCGAGAGCATCTTGAAATTAATGCCCGCTGCCATGACCTGGCGCCAGATCGTAGAACACCGAGGTGTTGTGCCTTGATCATGTGGGGAACAGCTGTGTTAGAGTCGCATTGTTTACTGTGTGAGAGGCGTCAGCTGGTGGCGGTTTCAGCTGTTCCTCTAGGTCTAGGTGGATGCTACGGAATGATGGAGTGTGTCGCCAAGAGCTGGAGGGTGCGAGGTGTCGCGGATTCAAATGCTGATCAACCCGTCCGCAGCACATCCCACATCTCGTCGCCTACCTTCTCCATCTCACTGATTCCATCGGGGCCCTCTTCCGTCTCCATCAACCACCTACCCATCCCAGAAGACTGATGAGGGGATGTCAATGGCACTGACATTGACTAACCACCAGCTCTGGGGGGATTGCTGATGAACATGGACGCACAAGCTCCGTGCGGTATGGAGCACAACGCTCGGCGACGATATGTTTGATGTCGTCACTCATATCACGCGGTTTGCCTTTGAGTGGAGGAGACATCACGTCTCTGACACCAGGGGCGGCGACCAACCGCCTCGACTTCCAGAAGGTCGACAAGGCCCACCCCATCTCGAGCACCCCCGCTCTGCTCATCGCCCAGCCATGGATTCGCCACAAGGAGGGCAACCAGACGACGCTAGCGGACAACTTCTTCTCGACGCCCTTCTCGGTGGCCAACTGACGTGAGGGCGCTATGTCGGCAAGTTTGACCCATCGCATGGTCGCGGGACCCGGAAGAGGGGGTCGGCCACGTCGACGCGGCGTGGGTCGAACATGACTGGCGCCAAGTCGACGAAGCCTCTAGCTCTGTAGCTGTGTGTATGCCTCAGGGCTAACACACCGGCAGGTCTTCTGACCGTGTGATATGTGGCCGTATCGTACCCTTGCGTGAGGTATCAATGGCGGTATCGATACTCAAGACCTGAGCCACCCAGACTGAGGCTGCCTCCTGTTCCATGTGGGCTTGGGAGCGCATCCTCCCCCGGCTGTGCCGTCGTCACCCAGTTCTGAATCAAGATGTCACCCCCATCCACAGAACTCAACCACCTCCACCTCCACATCCATAGAGGGAGGGCTAAATAAGCGCAATGTCTGGCTGACTTGAACGCAGAGATCCGCGACATTGACTTCTCTCCAAACACCACGCACGACGCACGCACCATGGCCGACGACATGTCCCCGGGCCTCGCGCTCGAGAAGTTTATCGCGGACAAGTTCGCCGCGCTTGCCCTCTCCGTCCCCGCCGACGACGTGGAGATGATGGCGCGCTTCGTGGAGGAGGACGGCATCGAGCGGGAGGACAAGCTCGACGGCGTGCGGGGCATGCTGGAGGGCGCGGTGGAGGTGAGTAGGCGGGGAGGGCGTAGGGCCGGGGGGTGGGAGGAGAGAAGGGGAGGCTGACGCCAGACCATGCCCGCGGACTCGGACCTCGACCCAGCGCTGGACGCCATCATCGCCGAGCAGGCCCGCCTCGCAGCCGCCGAAGCGGAGGCCGAGGCCGCGGCCGCCGCCGAAGCCGCCGCCGCCGAGGAAGAGACCAAGGTGGACGTGGACGCCGTCCTGGCCTCGCTGACGGAGGAGGAGCTCAGGGCGGCGCGCAAGGCCGCGCTCCTCCGGCAGTACGCGTACGTCGAGGGCGGGCCGGAGGAGGAGCGGGCCGACGGCCCGCCGCGCGGCGCGGCGAAGGAGGACGCCGAGGCGAAGCGCGCGGCCGAGGAGCGTCGCCGGTTGGTGGAGGAGGCGCTGCGGCTGGACGGGCGCAAGAAGAAGTACAAGAAGCAGCAGACGAGTGAGTCGAGCTCGGGGGAAGATTGAGACAGCGGGCAGTTCGGGGACTCACACCAGTCGACGACCCGCTCGAGTGGAATAACCTCAACAAGGAGAAGGTGCAGGCGATGGCGGCGATGCAGCGGGCCGCGCATGCCGACCAGGCCAAGATGCGCAAGGACCGGGACAAGGCGGCGCTGGACAAGCAGCGTGCCGACCAGGCCAAGGCCAAGGCCGACCGGCAGAAGAAGGCGCAGAAGCAGGAGCGGAGGGGGTAGGGCGCCGGGAGCGCCGAGGCGCAGCGGGCGTCGCGGAGCGGGGCTGCTATCGCGCCATTGCCATGCGCACGATCTGCTCGGGCCTTGCAGCCCTCGCACCCTCGCATCCTCGCACATAATATACATCATTCACACATAGTCTAACCACGCAATAGCCCATAAGCATCGGACGCGTCCACCATTATCTCCCTACAACCGAGCCTCCGGCTACTGGTAGTAGCCCTGCTGCCCTCCCTGGTGCTGCTGCTGCTGCTGGTACTGCGGGTACCCGTTGTAGTCGGCGGCAAAGTGCTGCTGCGACTGGTACCCGCCAAACTCGCCCGCCTGGCTGACCTGGGCATAGTCGTTCGCCCCGCGCGGCGGCGACGGGTAGTGCGCCTCGCCCGCCTGGCTCACTTGTGCATAGTCGCCCCGCTGCGGCTGGGGGAACGCGGGCGGGGCATACTGCGGTTGCCCCGGCTGGTACCCGTAGCCGTCGTAGGGGTCCGGCGCGGGCGTCAACGCCGGCGCCTGCGCCGGCCACTCGTTCGACGAGTGCCGCTGCGGCCCGGCCTGCGGGTAGGCGCCAGCATCGTACTCGCGGCTCGGGCCCCTGTTGAAGTACTCGTAGTCGTCGCGCACCTCGTTCTGGTACACGGTCGGCATCTCAAAGGTGCTCCCGCCCGGCGCGGAGGGTATTGATGGCGTCGACATGTCGCTCACGCGCCGCCCAAGAGGGTTCAGCATGCCCGGCTGGGGCGCTTGGCCCATCAACTGCGTCTGCGACGTGAACCCGTTCGGGTTCGGGTACGTTGTCGTGCTCGCCGAGCTCACGCTCTGTCTGTCCATGGCGTACGGGTCGCCGAGGTATCCGCCGCCCGCGTACGACGAGTTGCTCATGCTCGTGCGGTGGTTGAGCGGCGCAGGCGGGAAGTAGTTGGGGTCCTGCGTGTGCACCGGGTTGAGCAGCGGGTTGTTGAGCAGCAGCGTCGGCGTGAGCTCGTAGACGTGCTGCCCAATGCCCTTGGTTCGCCGCGGGTCGTCGGTGCGCTTGCAGATGTGGATACGCGGGTCGGTCGACGACACCTCCTCGCCCCAGCCCTTGGGCCCTGGCGCGTCGTTATGTCTTTTGATCATGCCGCCGGTACCACTGATGTCAGCTGGTGCTTCCAGGCGCGACTCACTCCCAGGTACACCTAATGTCCACACCGGTGTAGATCTGCAGCAGCTTGGCCGTGTCGATGTGGCGCACTTCGATAAACGACGGCGAAATGAGCAGCAAGTATGGCGGGTGGAAGACAATGTTCTCGGGCGTGCCCTCCCACTCGATGGCCTGCGTGTCGCGGTTTGGCCCGCCGCTTGGCTCGCCGTGGCGGTCGACATAGATGCCGAATCTGTCGTAGCACAGGAGGAACTCGCTGTCTGTCGAGCGGAACATGGCGATGGGCTTGGCGTTCTCGCAGCGGCGGGCGAGGTCGGCCAGGGCCGGTCTGTCGCGCGTCTTGACCGGGTCGAAGATGGGAATCGACCCTCCCCTCAGGTCGGTCAGGCCCATGATCTCGAACCCCTTGGCGCACACGATCGCAATCTTGGCCTTGAGGAAGTGCACGTGCAGCGCCTCGGTCGGGATGAAGAACTCCTTGTACAGGCGGAACCACTCGGACCTCTGACCGAGGAGACCGCCGAGGGCGCCGCGACGACGGTCGTCGGCACCTCGGCTCAGCACCGGCTCGAGCACTCGGAACACCGAGTCGATGCCCTTGCGCTTGACGTAGAGTACCAGCGTGCGGCCAGAGATCTGCCCAACCACGAAGAAGACAATGTCGCGGACACCGCTCAGCCGCTGGGGCGCAGAGCGAACCTGCGGCGACGCAGCCGTCGGCACCAGGGCCTCCAAGTGGTAGGCCAACAAGCTCTACGGAGTCAGCGTCGAACCACAAACCGCGCACCTTGTCTGCCAGCACCAGGAAGATGCCAAACTCCTCGAGGACGGCAATTTGTGTCACGCTCTTGACGTGCAGGACCTTGCGTAACGATGGTGGGTCGTGCTGCACTCCGATCCAGACACCCTGTTCGCAACCGACGGCCACGAGCTTGCGGTTGTCGACTGTCACGAAAGGCACCGAGCACGTCACGCGGCCCGTGTATTCCTGCTGCGCGTGCGGGTGGACGCCGTAGCCCGGGGCCATGTAGAACGTGTCCAGACTCAACGGCGTAAACTCGAACACCTTGTTCGCCTCGTCGACCTCGTTGCGCAGCACCTTTGCGTGCTTGAGCTTCTCGTGCCACTCGCGACGCGCCGGCTCCGAGTCCGTCCAAAGCGTGTACTGGCCAGAGCTCAAGCCCGCGCCAATGATCGAGAACGTGAATGGGTACACCGTCCTCGAGTCGGACTGAGCCTGCTCCTTGCCTTCGCTGTGGCCCTTGCCGCCGATCTTGGTGAGCACACCGATCGAGCGTGTCTGCGCCGGCTGGAAAAAGTCGCCGAGCGTGAGGAGCTCGAGCGGAATCGGCCGCCTGTTGATGCTGTACCGAGGAGACGACTCCTTGTTCTTGGATTTGACCTGCTTGACCTGGACAAAGTAGTTGTCGAAGAGCAGGAGGTGGAGCTCGGTCCACGAGCCACTGATGGTGCCTTCCGGCTGGCGGAACACCTTGCCCTGGTGGATGAGCTCACGCATAGAGTTGAGGAGATCGAGGTCGCGGACCACGCGGTTGCCGAGTTTGCCGCCATCGAGGGTCGTCTTCAACGCCCACAGCGCGACCTTGGCCTCGTTGACGGCAACACCCTTGTTACCGGCCTTGGCCAGGCTCTCGGTGAGGTCGATGACCTGGGGGATGCCCTGGATGTCGGGGTCGTCCTCCGGCGGCTGGCCCTTCTCCATGAGCACCGTCGTCTTGGTCTTGGCAATCGACTCGAGGAGCATCTTGTAGCGCACTAAACGGGCAATAGGGCGGTAGATGTAGTGGGTGATGTCAAACTTGTTCGCAGCGGGGTTCTTGAACGCCTCCTGCAATGTCAGCCAAGACTAACGCGACGACTTACGTCAAGGAACGCAGCGAACGCCGGGTTTCTGGCCTTCTCCTCATCGATCTTGGCCTTGGCGATGGGGTAGTGCGGCATATACTCCATGTATGCCTCGTGCCAGTGCAGCACAGCGTTGAGCATCAGGTCCGACACCATGCCAAAGTTGGGGTGCTGCTCGAGCTGGCGCTCGTGGAGGTCGGCCAGCAACCGCTCGTGCACATCGAGGATGGACCGGTAGTTGTGGAACGCGTCGTCGATGAACACCTCGAGGCGCGAGCGCTCGATGATGGGCCTGTCGGCCTCGCGCAGCGGGGTGATGAACACCGTGTCGATGGCCTCGAGGTCGGCGACGTACTGCATCTCGCCCTCGATCAGCTCCCAGATGTTATGCTGGAGACGGCATGCCTTCGGCGACATGGTCTTCATCACGTTGGGCGACACGATCTCGTGCCACTCGAGCTTGCCGTGCGGGCCGCGACCCTTGGATGCCTGGAACAGCTTGAGGCGCGAGAGGTACGAGATGTTCTGGATCGACTCCAGCGCCTCGTTCAAGAAGTCGCAGTCGGGCGACTCGGGCGGGGTCTTGTCAAGGATCCCTTGGATGATGGCTGGGTAGTTCTGGAGATGCGTGGCAGGACGCTTGAGGAGGTAGCGCAGATCAAGACGACGATCTTGTGTTCCGCTTGACACCTCCATCATCCAGTGGGCGAACGGCCGGTGCTCCTCGAGCAGCTTGTTGAGCAGCGTCTCGGCCTTGGGCAGGTTGTCGGTGTACGTCGGGTACAGCGAGCGGAACTCGATGGCCGCCTCGAGGAAGATGTCACCGACATTCTGGACCAGCGGACCCTGCTCGCGCAGGTGGATCGCAAAGTTGTCGAGCAGCGCGCGCGACGAGCGCCGGATCTCGACAATGTTGCTGAACAGCTGGCGCACATACTGGTCCAATTTGCCGTAAGGCTGCACGATCGGCGGGTTGGCGGTCTGCAAAGGAATAATGAACGACTGCTCGACGATTGCAAGGTCGGCCTCGTAGCGCTCTTCTAAAAGGATGGCATGACGGATGAGCGTCTGGCGCCCGCGCTCCTCGTCGGTCAACTGCGCCAGCTGTGTTGCGGGTACATCCTCGGTCCAGTCGGTCTCGTTCTTGACCATGGCGACGGGCTGTCTGCTCGGTCCCGGCTCCTCCTCGACGACGCTCAAGAACGAGTTGGGCGGCGTTGTGTAGGGACAGCGAGGCGAGTAGCATCCGCCGTTTCCGTTGCAGCTCGATGAGTAGCACCTGGTAGCCATCGTGAGTACGCCCTTGGGCAGCGAGACGTCCTCGCCCATGCCGTCCATGTCGCTCATAAACTTGAAGACGTCATCGGGCGAGTCACGCATCGGGCGCGGCACCCAGTCGGCCTCGACGACCCACAGCTGCGAGTGAAGCGACTTGGCCGTTTGAAGGGCAAAGCGTCTATCGGCCGGGCCGTCGCGCGTAAAGGGTTGTAAGAGGTTGCCGATGGTGTGGACGAGATCTGTCCCTGTAAACGACCCAGCGTACGTGATGCCGCCCTTGACGTGTGCGCCGCGGATGACGCGGTCGCGGACCTGGACCGCCATCTCGCTGAGGTAAGCCGGGTTGAAGAAGCGGTACTCGTTCATCTCGTCCTCGGCCTCGTCCTCTTCGCCACTTGACGCGTACTCGTACCCGTCCTCGTCGTACAGGTCGCCACCACCGTTGGCCTGGTGGAGCGCGAGCTTGTTTTGGTACCATCTGGCGGGGTGGCGCTGGCTCGAGTCCGGCTCCCCACCCGGGCCATCAGTGGCCGCGCCATTGCCATTGGGCGCGGGAAGCGCGTAGCCGCTGGACGACGAGGCGATCGGCTGCTCATGCTGTGCAGAATAGTTGTCATCGTCCCACTCTGGCTCGCCTACGCCCAGCTGCTCGTAAAGGTCCTGGCCACCACGAGTGTGGGGCGGCTGCAACGAGGCATGGGTCGACGGGTTGGCCGAGGGAAAGTTGATCACCCCTGCATCCGAGACGGGTCGAGCGTCCGGGAACGCTACTGGGGGCACTGGAGCAGGCGATGGAATGGGGGATGGTGTTTGCACAAAGGGCGGCGGGGTCACTGCGGCCTCGGTTTGCAGGCTGTTGACACTGGCCGAGGCGCCGAGGCGGTGTTGGGCATGCTCGTGTGCCCACGAAGGAGCTCTTGGAGTGCTCGACAGATACTCCTCGTTCCCGCTCGTCGTGCGGATCCGTTGGCCCGGGATGTCCAACCTCGAGTCGGCGCCCAGGCCGTCGTCCTGCCACTGGGAGCTGTATGCCAGACGGCCGTCGTCAACAGGGGACTCGCCTCGGATTGTCGACATGTCGTGTGTGAGGTTGTTGGCGGAGCCGTGCGGGTACTTGGGGCTCTGCGTCGAGTGCGATGTTAGACTGGTCGGAACAGTCGACGCTGTGCCAAAGTACGAGTCGCTCGTGGTGTGCGACATCTTTGAGCCGTAGGTCGACGACGCGTTGCTTGCCTGCCGAACCGGTTGCTCTGGGGGAGCTTGCGGCACCTGTTGTGGGGGGTGAGGAAGAGAAGTGCCGCGCTGGGACGCGGCTGGGTTGGGCAGCGAGCGTTGGGGCGATTCGTATGTGGGAAGCGCTGTCTGTGCCGCCGACACGGGTGGCCTTGGGACTGGAGGTGGTGCCGTTGGAAGAGTTGGCAGTGCGCGTCTCGTGGTTCCGGACCGTGGTGGTGGCATTGGCGGTACGTTGGAAGGCCCCAACGACGGTGGTGCAGGTGCAGGTGCAGGGGGCACCGCAGGCCTGGGCGCCTGAAACGAACCCTCCACCTGTCCCGGTATCTTTGGAAGCGCGCGACGAACACTTCCGCTCTCGTATGGCCGGGATGGCGGGGCGGGAGGGACAGGCGGCAGCGCGCCGTGCATCTCGCGCGTCGAGAACGAGCCGTTGCGGCGCTCGACACCGCCCGACGGACGCAAGGGCAGCGTGGCTGATGCGCGCGGACCGGGGTTGTATCCAAAGTCGCTGTCGTGGCTGCCGTTGCGGTGCGGGCCGCCCATGCGCGGCGATGAAGGCGCACCAGCCGCAGGCGTGTATCCCGGGATGGACGGAAGGAGCGCGCCGGGCGGCAGCGACGAGCCAAACTCGAACATGTTGTGGTGGTCCGCGGGTGGCGGAGGGGGTCGGTTGTAATCGGCCATGGCGTCGGTCGTTGTTGACACGGCGCCGGCGTCGACAGAGACCTTGGTCTGAGGGGTAGAGGACTAGGTCGGATCAAGGAGACTGGGAGGAGTGGGTGTGCGATTGGTGTGGGGTATCTGGTGGGAGGGTTGTGGTGGTTGCCGCGTTGTCTCAGAAGGGGAGATCGGCGAACCGGGCGCGCGATCTTTGAGCGAGTGGGGACGATGTGGTGAGAGAGAGGGGGCGAGAGGGTGATGTGGAGGAGAGGGATTAGATGAGGAGGGAGTAGGGGGATTGTGGTAGTGAGAGCGAGAACGATGGCGACGAGGGAAGATGGGAGGATGGGATGGATGGGATGATGATTGCCGTCATCTACGGAGAGGGGGCCGAGAAGGGGACGATGTGTTGCTGTGCACAGCCCATGGTGGTCTGGATTGCCTTTGGACGCGTGGTGAGACTGGCGTGGCTAGAGGGCTAGAGTGGTGAACCCAGGGTTGGGAGGGAGAGGGGCAGTAAGGGGGGGCAGTAAGAGGGGGTGGCAGTGTGGGGTGGCATGGCATGGCATGGCATGGCGGGGAACGGGGAACGGGGGAACGGGGGAACGGGGGGGGTCAACCGGCAGGTAGAATGGGAGAATACCACAGCATGCGCCCTCGGCCCCTCGGCCCCCTGGCTCTTGCCCAGCACCGCCTGGTTCGTCCGTTCAGGGCTAATACCCCTCCTTAGCATTTTCTAATCTTTCCACACTGCCTCACCCCTCATTCTCACCCTAATCAACCCCCTCTCATACCTCTTATACCTTGTAATTACAGTTCGAACACGCACTCAATCAGGCCCCGCCGCCGCCACTCGAGGAATCTTGGAATCCTCCCTCCTCGTCGTGGTTGTCCATCGTTAATCGCCACCAACATGGCCGACCTCCCGGCCATCTCCCTCATCGGCGGCAAGACATGGGACGACCGCGAGCTCGTCAACGCCTACGACGCCGCGCTCCTCGAGTTCCACGTGAGTCCGGCTGGCATCAGCATGTGCGCCGCTGACACCAGATCCACAACCCTGGCCCCGGCTCGTGGCTGGACAAGGCGACGGCGGCGCTCGCAAAGGGCCAGGCCCTGCCCGGTGCAACGGACTTTGGCACGGCGTAAGGCCCCCCGTGTTCGAGCTGACCGCAGGTGGTACTCCGCGTCGAAGCCCGCCGTCGAGGACGATGACGAGGAGCCGCCGAAGAAGAAGGCCAAGAAGACCAAGGCCAAGAAGAACCCGTACTCGAAGCCTGCCCCTGCTGCGCCCGCGAGCCCGACGTACCAGCCCGCCTCGCCGGGGCAGTACGACGCCATCGAGTGGCCGCCCGCCGAGGAGGAGGGTGAGGGAGAGGAGGAGGAAGAGGAGGCAGGAGAGGAGGAGTGGCAGGGGTACGATGGGGAGTACGATGGGTACGGCGCCGACGCCGCCGACGCCGACGCCGAGGAGGTGAGGCAGGTCTTCCCCGCCCCGGCTGGGCAGTGGCCTGGCGGCGGGAGCGTCGGGCGCGACGAGGCGATCGGGTACGCCCTGCACGCGCAGTACTGGGC